>KI422819.1:0-30919 GCA_000473375.1 Anopheles culicifacies
CTCGTATTTTACCGGATATTCTGTTCAGTATTGAAACATCAACTGAAACAAAATAGTGTACTTATGCAAAAGCCCATCAAAACCATCGTGTCCTGCCATGATGCGCACGGATAAACCGCCTAGTATTGTTAGTATATTATTTACATAATTATTTACAACAATTAAAACTGAAAAAAAGCATTGGCATTTAATGGAACCAATAATTAATAAGACACGCAGATAAATAGAGGCTTCATGATAGCAAAAGTCACTAAGGGATTAGGGGGCAACTGGGGAAAAGAAGCCATAAAGTAATGCAACAGGAAAAGGAAGGACAAAATCAGCTAGCGAGTATCCATACTAGCAAAACAACACACACGTTTCAAATGCTTATTACAGACTTACATCATTCTTTTGTCGTTGCTCCTCGAGCTGCTTCTGCAATTGTTCCTCCTTCGCCTTCAGCTCGTTCGTCTGCTGCTTGTAGTCCGTCATCAGGCTCTTGCACTCGACCAGCTCGTTCCGGTAGACCTCGAGCTTCGATTTGGTAGAGTCTAAGGCATTCTGGAGGTTGCGGATTTCGACACGGTTGCTTTCGTCCGCCTGGCTGGTGGCGTGTGCCGCGGCTGCTGCGGCCGATGCAGCCGCCACTGCCTGTTTTTGCTTCGCCTGCAGTTCAGCCTTTAGCTGGTCGATTTCGTAGCTCTGCTGTTGGCAGGTCTGACTCAGCTCATCCTTCTGGCTCAACTCCAGTCGTAGCTGGCGTAAATCATTCTCGTAGGCAGTTAATTCTGCAGGGATAGAAAAAGCGAAATGTAGAAACAAGAGTGGGAGAGTTGAATGGGGAATGGTTTGCCGCTTCACCATCCACAATCACTCGTAATCAGCTGCTGACCCTTACTCACCCTGTACACGCTGTCTCATGAGCTCCTCATTGTTGTGTAATAAAATTTCGAACTCAGTCTTTTTCTTCATCATTTCCTAGACAGATAAGAAAAAAGGAAGAAAATAACATTACTCCAACTGAACCTTATCAACGGCAACGGAGCGGTAGATTAAAATCTTGACCGGCGACAGAGATCTATGCTAAAGGTGGTGAGATCCGGCATCAGCGATGATGCACGCCACCCATTAGCCGCACAATGAACTCTCAACTGACCTCCTCGGACTGAAGCTTCTCATTCAGTAGCTGGCTCTTTGCCATCAGCTCTTGCTGCAGTAGCTGCAGATCGTTGTTCAGTTGCGCAATCGTTGCGCCATGATCCTGCATGGAGGCGTGCTCCTTGGATAGTTGAATATACTTTGCCTGCAGCTGCTGGAACTGCATCGACATCGCCTGCTTATCATTTGCCTGCTTGTCCTTGATTGAGTTCAGCTCTTGCGACAGATTGTGCAGCTCCTGCTTCTTGTTGTTCAACTCATCCACGTACACCTTGAGCACCGCTCCGGCCTGCATCTTCTCCCCGTTCAGCTCCTGGCGGAGTTCCTTCAGCTTGGCATGCAGCCCAGCTGCCGCCTTCTGCTCCTCGAGCAGTGCCGTCTCCTTTTCCTGCAGCTGCTTCTTCAGCTTCTGCAGCGGATCGGACGGATCGTTCCATTCGGACGGATCCTTGGCCAGCGTATCCTGCTGCTTGTTCAGCAGAAAGTCGATAAGTATCTGGATATCGTTTCGCGGCAGATCCGCCTTGTTGAGAATGTTCACCAGCGAGTGCACGTTGGCAGCGTCGGCCATCTCGACCGCCAGCTCTTGAGTGATCAGTTCATTTTTCTTGCGCTTGTTCGATTTGTCCTTGTGTGCCGAACCGGCGTTAGCTTTGTTATCAACGTTGGTCTGTTTTTTCGATTCAGCAACGTGTGCTGCATTTGCGGTATGATGATGCTGTTGCTGATGGTGGGGATGGGACTGCTGTTGCTGAGGCTCGACAGCAGCGTTAGAGGGTGCATTGTTCTTAGGGGACAGTTTCGATTGATGATCCTTCTTGTTCTTATTTTGTTGGCGCTGCTCTTTTGGTGTCAGATTCTTTCCAACCTTGGTATCATCCTCTTGTTTCTGTGTGGCAAAAAAGTAAAAAACCAAGAGGATGTTAACGTGTGAAAAGGGGAGATCAACATTCATCTTCATTTACCTGTTGACGTGCAATTTCCAGTGCGTCTTTCGGGTGTATTTCTGCAAAGTGGTTCATCTCTGGCACGGTTTCTACCGGCTTTACGTGAACCGGTTCGGATTTGTTCACCAGAATGCCTCCAGCTGCCTTTTGCTTGTTTTTCTTGCCACCCTGTTGCTTGTTATCTTTTTTCTACAAAAAAAAAAAACAATTCAATGAAAACATTACATTCATTACAAAAATACACACGACCTCCAGCAATGCTTACCTTATTTCCACCAGCATTTTCACTCAGCGGAAATGCTTCAGTCTCTGCGTACTCAACCGTCAGATTGGTCGTCTGTCCGGTGCGCTTTTTAGCGCCGTACGTTAGCGGATTGATCTCCTCCTCGAGCGGACTTTCAGACGAATGGCCATCGCTTTCCGGGTCTACCACTGCGACACGCTGGTGCTGTTGCTGCTGCTGTTGCTTCGCACCACGATTCTTCTGATTCTGGTTCGCATTGGCTCCAGAATTCGTTTTCTTCGTCCGCTTGTTTGCCGACTCCTTGCTCGACTTTGTTGGCGGTCCCGTCGAGGACGGGGACGTTAGACCAAGGATCTTTTCGCGCATTTCACGCTTTTCCTTTAGCATCTCCTCGAATGATTTACCCTTGGGCAGAAAGCGGCTGATAAACAGCATCGACAGAAGGGAAAAGAATAGCACAATTACGATGAACGACAATGTAGTCAGATCCATTTTTGCATGATTTGCTGCTGTACGCAGGTGTTCGGCGGTGATAGTAGAGTTGGCGCTCCTAGTGGGTTTGGACGTGTTTGGCAATCAACTGTATTTTCCACCCGATCTTCGCAAAAACTTCCACTTCCCAGCAGTGTGTCCAGAAGTGACGAAAGTCAAATGAAGCTGTAAACATGAAAGCGAAACAAAACAGACGAATGATTAGAGTTAATGTGCGGAGCCGTTAATTGTACATGATACGGGTACGGGCGCACACGCACTTCACCCGGTGGCTACCAGCAGAAATAAATAACATAAAAACGCTACTGTGGCGATGGACAAACATAAACTCAGAGCACCGAGTTGGAGAAACCGATTAGAAGCGCCGATTCGATATGACACGCCAGACGGAAAAGACCCGCCAATTGTGCTGAAGCATGTCTTCTCCACCATTTATCGCCATAATAAAATCGGAACGGCGTTGCGTACTAAACGCAGTGGACAACGTGTCAAAACAGCTGCCAACGTGGCATGGAGAGACTACCTTCCGCTCCAACAATAACCGAGCGCTTACTAATGATTTAAGACAGTACCCGGGCCTGTTGCACAAATGATCGTTGTACTTTGGTTGTACCGGGCAAGCCATCACTGTCTACCGCTGTTTCCCTGCAAACACGTCGGATCGTTCTCTCGTTGATAAGTTTCAAGCCTTTCGATTAAATGTTACACACGACCCTTTTCGTTTAACTCGAATGAGTTCGTAGCGATTGTCTACGCGCGAATGCTTCTGGTGAATGATTGGAACTTTTTTTTAAAGATGGTTCTGTTTAGTTGTTTACTCAATCGAAACACTTGCAACATATGACAGAGACCTATATTGATTTCATCAGACCTATCGTAGAAAGATCCCCAATCTGGGGTAGATATACGTCATCTCTAGGTATTTGCTGATCGACAGAAAAATACCTCTGTGCAGGGTAACCTGTTGCTTTAAGATTCCGGAATGTTCCAACACGCCAATAAATCGACAATAGGATCGATTGATAAGACAGCTTTTCCGCAATTCAATGTACTTAGACGGGCTGAAGTTTTATAAATGTGTGAGCACATGTTTAACAGAGAGATTTATTGGGGATATGAAGTGAAGTGTTCTTTTGACGTCTTTATCAATAGACAGGTTGCACCTTCGACATCTCTGGAGCATCCTTCTTTCCTTTGCTATGATTACGCCTCTTCTATATATGATTAGCTTCCATCATGCATACTCGCAATACTTTAAATTCGTTCGACAAGCGCAGTTGATTGAGGTCTAGCTTAATAGACGTGTCGTAAAGATGTGACGATAGTCACCATACCATACTCTCACTTTTCACTGCAAACAAAGCGAACAGAATCACGGTGATGAGGTTTTCGTGTAGTTGGGCACACGTATAACGTTGAGCTGCGTACACATTCCTTCGGCCATGGGGTGCTGGCGTACCCGCGTACTGCTGTAACTGTACCAAATGGGTTCTTATCGCGCCGGAAAGAAAACAGCTATAACGAAAGGCGCGCTAAGAAGATGGTTGGAAAAAAAATGGAGGTGCGCCTGAAACTACACGAAGGGTTTCTGAAAAGGCGAGAAAGCACCACGAGGGTTTATCAACCGACTTCTTTATGAATGGGCTAGCTATCATCACGAGCGTAGCAAGTGCGTGGCTCAACCGAAATGGGCGATCTCTGCTGAATTGGAACTCAGCATAGTCAGTTCGACCGATAACAGATAAAACCCGGTTTGTTGACTGTTGACCAGCCTGTATGTGATCGAGCAATTGGCTTTGGGGGTTTAAAAGTGAACAAAGCGACATGCAACACCGGTGATAACGCGGCCCCCGGCAATTGCTACGATTCCGGCATTGCATAATTCCAGCACTGCTAAAGAGTGCATATTTGTGATTTGAAATATACCTTCAACCCAAATATTTACGAACCGAAAAACTCGTCTGCTCAAGATTAGTAACGGCATGCAGCACTATACGGTCACACTAAGAGAGAGGAAATTTAAGGGCATTGGTTACGCTGTTTTCTCGACTGCCGCTAAATCAATCAGCGCCTTTCGCCCGCCGGCAGTCGGCCTGCTTTGATGTGTTGCGGAGAAAAAATCAATGCGGTGACCATTGACGAATTTCTCACCAACCCACCAGCCACCGAACACAGCCAGTTCGGTGGGACAGACCGTGTGGGGAGGGTCCAACTTTTACCCGTAGTCTTACATTTCCGCTCTCTTTTTTTGGTTGGTCCCCTCGGTTTCGAAGACTGATTCGGGACGGTCGGCATCCATGGCAGGAAGTGAGTGGAAATGTGTTTTAATAATAAGAAAAAATAAGTTAATTACTAGTTTGTTATTTTATGGTCTCAATTTCGCTTGGATATGAACGCTGAATATTTGGATTTCTTTGAGGCAGGGGATCGTAAAACACGACCGGTAAAACAATGAAAGTTAAAGGAAACGCACTGCGTGCAACGTTGCAGCTTCATATTGAAACAAACCGATTTCAGCATTCGCACACAGCGCCGATCGTACAAAGAGAAGATCGTTTCGCCGAGTAAGTGCCACGTGCAACTGAAAACAATATTGGCCAGAGCAGCATTTAAACCTTCTCGCTTGTGCAAATCTGGTGCCTGCACGCTACTCCACCTTCCTCCCATGTCGTTTCAAGCACGGCGCCTCACTGCGGATGCCGCACCGGTCATGTGGGGGAAAGGTTACGTGGCAGAAAAGAGTGTCTTGCTAGGGTCAAACAAGTTCCCTGCATGGAAAAGATGTTCCCACTAAAAATGCATTCACCAACACGCATACGAATGGGAGACAAAACGAACGACAGGGGCGGCTGGTACGCGTTTGGTTGTGCACGGGGAAAACCCTCTGAAGGTCACAGATCCTCGATTCTGCCAGAACTGGTACCGGTACGTGTAGAAAGGAGATTGGTAAGCATGGACGCGATGGCGGTTGTGAGAGGGATATTTTTTTCAATCAAGCCCAACGAGAGAAAGAAGCAAACCTTCGGACATTGAGGTGCACCACACTGTGGCGTACGATCGTCTTCCTGCGGGACCAAGAAAGGAACAGAACAAAACCAGTTACGAACCACCGTACACTTGTGTGTGTGTACGGGTTCGTTGTTTCCGCGTTTGCTTTTCACGGTCGTTCGTTCCCTAGCGCGGATTGTGACGATCGCAGATAGCTCCAAGTCGCTACACCAACCGTTGACTGCTGACGGTGGATATATAGCTGATTATCCCGCTGGCATCTCAGCCAGGAACAGATCAACCGTACGGCGGTGTTGCACTGCGTGAAGTTCCAGAAGAAAGGAGCGTTCAGGCCATCGCAATCGTGTGGTTGCATTGCGAAAGAGTATAGAATGTAGCGACGATAATGGTAGCATTACATGGCCAACTCAGCACACACGATCGTCCGTCACGGAAAGATCATGGATAAGTGGATCGGAGCGTCGCATTATATATACATCGTATATGTTTGTGAATCTCGATCGTTGGTGACGTCGACGCTGCTGCCTCTGCCCTGGTCATAATCAAGAAATTATGGTTCTTGTGTACAAGACTATGAATTACAATATGCTAAAATCGGGACAATGAAGACGAAGAGTACGTGCGATTAAGTGTAATGGCCTTGTTCCGTAACACTGTGAAACGATTGCCAGACAGCCTTGTATATGACGCATCATTTGTTCTATGTGAATCTGTAATAGTCCCGTATTGGAAGTATTGTACACTGATCATGCATAAATGTAGGTTTGATTTTTACACATTCAATTCTCCTCGAAAAAAAGGTATCACACAATAAAGCTGATACTGTAAAATGGAATTCGTACGCTCTGTAACGTTCATTTCGCCACATTGGTAAACGAATAACCCTGGCTCCTATAGATATCTGTTGTGCAAAGCATCTCCACCGTCTCCAGCCATACTCTAGCCACGAGTTCATTCGCGTCTCTTTAACTACTAGGCTAGAACAAGCAATTACGAATTCTGCTACGGTGTCCCGACCTCGGTTGGTATCGAGACGCGGGTGTATGTATCTGGTTTCTGTTTCCCTTTTACACGATCTTCTTTTCGTATTACGCTTGGATCAAACTATCCGCTCGCAAGCAGCAGCAGCAGCAGCATAACCACGCGCTCGTGATGAGTTCATACCATTTTTCTCACTGTCTTATTCTCCCCGTTAAGAATTGGTCCACGTCGCCAGCGTGCAGCACAGAAGAAAGAACCAACACAATCTCCCGTCAATTGGCAACTGAAAAAAAAATCTCGATCGAGCTGCGCGCTGCGGAAAGATGGTGAATGGTGGTGGTGGTGTCGGCTGGGCGTACCGGCCGCCCATGGTACCCGTGTGGCTGAATGTGCATATTGAAGTGTATTCATCGTCACGGTCGTCTTGGACGTCTATTCTCTATCCGCACATTCTTTGGAGCAGCTTCAGGTAAGTTCCCATTCTCTTTGGCCCTGTTGTGCCTGGTCTGCTGAACGAAGAATTCGTTGTTTCATTTTGCTATCCTCTTGAGGTTCACCGGATGGCGATGCCCGGTTGTTTCGATAGTTTGTAGATGTTCAACGTTTAGTTACATTTTGTGATATTCCTTTGCATGGGTAAACTTTTAGCTGCAAGAACACAAAACGTTATCATGTGTTTTTTCTCATTCGATTCGATTGTTTGTACCACAGTTTCTAACACAGTCTGTTACAGATCCATGCTATATAAAAAAAACGGTCTATCATCGTGATGAAATCCTAAAATCTCGTCTCATCTCGGATCTCTCGCTCTTATGCCGGGTTGAAGAGCGCTGTCCAAATCGAAACACCATCATCAACATCTCGGGAAGAGCTGGGGAATTTTAGAATGCTCTCATTTGCCCACAGTTACTATTACCCCTCCACTATCTAGCTGGGCCAGCCGCATCTTGAGACACGATCAACCCAGACCGTTTTCTAATTTGCTTATTCAAGTGTCACCGGCAAGTGAACAGCAACACAACGGCGATATACCGTCCGCGTGTCCATTTGCAACGAATAACCCCACCGACGGATGACCGGGCGACAGGCAATGCTACACACATAGTACATCATGGTGCTGGTGGTAATGATGACGGCACTACCGGCCACATCATACTCACGCACTCGCATCATTGTGAGTACAAGCATAATGGCAGCGGTAGCAACACATTGTAATAGATGTGTTGAGCGCGCCCATCCTAGGAGGCCCGGTGGTAACCAACAGTATTCGCCAACATACCGAAGCTCATCTAGAACTCGACACTTGCTCATAGGCTTTATAAACGGGGTAATCTATTTTTTTCTATCTGCTTTCCTACGGGGGAATCCTCCCCTAGTGTGTGTCGCATTACTAGGAGCAGGTTTTGGTAAAGACCGGGGAAACCTAGGAAAATCCATCCATCAGAGAGATCTATTCAATTGAGTCTGGGCGGCGGTTTAACTGATTGTTCGCATGTATGCGTACGTATAAATGTTGCCGTACAAACACACATTTAAATAAATCCATCAGCACACTTCCATTTGTTTGTCCTTTGAATCTGTTTGTTAACAATTCCAGGGCCCAAATACAACTAAAGATGAGAAAAAAAACTATATTTGCTTTGTTCGATTGTTAATAATAAAGTAAATATTCGTTCGCAGCACAGCTATTAACCACAGTAAAGCACGGAAAACAATTTATAATGATTTTTTGCCTATATGTTTTTACGGTGCTTTACAATATAAGGCATTTTGGATCGCACGCCCGTTGCTCATTCTCACCGCCACCCCCGGTCGCATCCATAATCCCACGAAACTCTTTTCACATAACACGCTCAATATTAATTTGTGTGGAAGACGAACGTTCCCAAGCTTTTCGCACTCGCTGCTGCTGATGGATGCAGCCGAATAAGCATCTTCCAGCAGCAGCTAGACCCAACAAAATGCACAACTGCACTGGGGGTGGGGAACGTGCTTCATCAAATAGGGTTCCCTCTCCCGCGGTTCACCATACAATAGGCCCATGAGTAGATGCAAAACGTTGTCCACGTAGCACAAACATGAAACTCTGGTGGTTTTCGACAGATCCGGAAGCATTAATTTTAGCGCTTGATCCACAAGGTTGGACACGGCGGTGCACAGCGCTAGCAAAGTGCAAATGCAAATTTGACAGCTTCGAATAGAATTGGTAAAAGTTACGCATCCCGTAACGGCAGGTAGATTTTTTTTCCACTAGCGTCTGGATGCGTGCCATTGGGCACTAGCTTGGGTAGCTGCGACTACTATGTTGTACGATTTGTCGCTTTTTTTCTGATTGTTCTCGTTTGTTCATTCGATATAGTAATTTGTTTCGCTGAAGCGCACGCACCCGTACGGCGACGACTCATACAAAATCACAAAACGCACATACACACATGCACACTTCCATACAAGAAACACTAGCAGGGTAACGGTAGATTGGATACCGAAGCGAATACCTCTTTTAAGCTTCCTTTCTGTCACTAGCGCCTAATCAAGCTGATATACCTTGGTCAGCAGTGAAATACAGCTTTTCTGGGTGCGTTGTAACCGGTGGCTGCTACTGCTGGACTATCCTTTTACGTTTGCACCACCACGTCGTCGCACTCCTGGTTATGCTCAAACCCCGGTGTCCAGAAACGCCTAGGCTTGGCCAAGTGTGGGATGGGACACGGACCCAACGCCAACGTCACACGGTGTACAAGAAGAACGGATGCGAGGAGAACACACACGCGCACGCACAGTCACACACATACACACACTCACGCACGAACCGGACCCGCGGGCACGCACCTCCGTGGCGGGGTGTGTGACAAAAACGGAAAAAACGGAAAAACGGAAACAAAAAACGGCAGGACAAAAAACCCGACACAAATCCCGGATTGTAACCGGATGGAGAAAACGGGACCGTTTTTCCGACACACAAGACTTCCACGACGACACCACGGAAACGAGTCGGCAGGCGTGAGACGTGAATGTGAATCGCGAGTGACAAATTTCTCTGTAAATTGAACACGTAGGAACAGAATGGAGTGAAATGAACAGAGAGCAGAAAATTGAACAGATTGCACACACACTAGCGACGGTGCGATCCGTGTACGATATGTGTGAGCGAGCGATGGCGATAGCGGTGCTGGTGGCATGAGTGAGATGCAGCACCAGAGCGTTCGAGAATGGTGTTGTGTTCGTGAAATGATGAGGTCAATGAACATGGACGAGTGCAAGGTTGTATGTACGCTTTATTGTCGGCCATATTGAAAGGCAACTATGACATACCATGGCACGATTCGTATTTCAATTATCAATATTTTTTTCTAGAAATATAATTCTCTAAATGAAAAAGGTTTTGTTTTATAATTTATTGATTTTTCGACTTGAAATAAAACGATATACCCGGTACTTTTGTCACTTACGAAGGTATCAAGAGCAATGAAACGATGAAAGATATGAACATAAAGGTTAACTTGCATTTCACAGTTGTATATCACCATGCATTTACTTTATCGTTATACAGGTAATAATCCTTACTATTTATTAGCTTGACATAGAAAAATGAAGCATTTCGATTGCATTATTTAATACAAACGACTAGTAAAAAAAATAAAGATCAAAATTGCAGCAAAACCAAAATCTGCCAAAACACCATCGACTGGCAACACTGCTAAAAGAGGGTGTTTGTTTTGATTTTGATATTTATACACGTAGCATCCGTACATAATTATACGCGAGGAAATATGATAGAAATTAATGCAAAATTGTTAAGAGATCAAAGCGCGGTATTCATGTGCGGTGAGGTTGTTGAATGTTTAATTGATTTCACTCATCCATCATTGCCGGAGCACAAGATTTCTCAAAGCAATAGGTAAGAGTAGTACGAGCGCACATCTTCTCCAAAGAATTTGTGTTTAAGGTTTTTTTTTTTCATTTAAGTGATATTTTGGAAAATCTCGCATGGGCAACGGTGCAATTACACTGTTACTGCAATGCTTCTTTCAACGAGAAATCTTCAACCGATGCTGCAGCGAACAGAAACATTGGCGGCAGTACTTCGCTAAACGCAAGCAATCAACTCAAGGGAGAGGTGCTACATTCAACAGAGCCGAAGATTCTGTTCTGTGATCTAAGGCTATCCCCAGGAGAAGCGAAACAATGTATGCGTAACATTATGTAGCTGTTCGTTCTGAGTAACACTATGCATTTACATTCATTTCCAGTTCTTTACCGTGAAACAGTTCCGCTTAATACACCGCCTACGTATCGCGGTATCCGTGTGAAGTATTATTATAAAATTACGGTCGCTACCCAGCGCCTTGGTTCTACCGTGCAGGCACTTAATGTTCCCATCCGTGTGCTTCCACTGCCGCTGCCACAGAGTGATCTCGACGAAGCGATCACACTGAACGATGAGTCGAATGAAGATTTGGCGCCGAATAATCCATTCCTGGAGAAGAAGAGACCACCCTCCCGGATTGAGTATGCGCTTCATTATTTGCGGGGTGTGACTGCACGCCGTCGTCCCAACTTCTTTATGATCAACAATAAGTGGGGCAAGGTGGGCCGATTCTGCCTGTTCAAGTCAGCCTACAAGCTCGGTGAGGACATAGTGGCCACGATCGACTTCAGCTGCGGAACGATCAAATGCGTACAACTGTCGGTGACTTTACAGTGTGAAGAAACCGAACTTAATAGTGGTACCACATCAGTTGCCACTAGTGGTACAAAGCAAGAACAGTCGGGCTCAGAAGCTGCTGACACTGCTCACGCTTCCGAAGCTGCAAACGAACCAGAACGTCACAAAAATATTTCCCGCGTTACGAACTTCAGCAAACACCACGAGGTGTGCCTGGGGATGTTACAAACGCAGGTGATATTGCCCATACCGCTGCACGTAACACCAACATTCCGCACCGATCTGATAGAGGTAAGCTGGCGATTACACTTTCAATTCGTGACAAGCACGAATCAGGAACTGAGCAGCGAAATGTTGCTGGATCGTAGCAGCGCAAACGAGGATGAATTAGAATGGGTCGCACCGACCGATATTGCGATTGAGACAATGATATGGAGTCTTCCCATAACGATCTATCCGACGGCACCCCTTCAAATACCGCAACCCTGTGGAGAGTACAAGCTGAATATCAAATAAAGCTGTAATATTACTCTGTGAACAAGTAAAAAGCTATCCTTGCTTGAAATGGAAGGTAAAGTAACGTTTTTATTCTACTCCATATCCGAACCCGATCCGTCGTCTAGGTCATCCGGAACTGGAGGTTGCTCTTGATCATCCTCCTTATCCCAACCTGATTTCTTCCCCGTGAGGAAATCGGCTCTCAATGCTCCCCACGTAGATTTCGGCTCATCTTCCGAATCTACTTCCGACTTGATGTCGTCCTCTTCCTCCTTTTTGACCAAATTATCTATCAGTTCCGACTTTGCACGCGGCCCATTCATGAGCACATCCAAAAACTCCTTTCTGTTGAGACTTTTCAGCACCTTGTCACGTTTGTATTCCAGTTTGCCGGCTTCTTCCAACTTTCGGTTCACTTCCTTCTGTTGCTGGCGAACGGCATTGAACAATTGTACCGTGCCTTTGGTGGCCACCTTCCGCAGCGTTCTTTCGCGCTCGTAATCATGAACGGATGGTCGCACCCGCAGCCCTAGAATGTCTTTCTGTCGTACCTTTCTTAGCGCCGCTTTCTGTCGTAGCAGTTCTTGTGCCAGTTTTAAAGTGTCCGGTTTATCTTCCGTTTGGTCGCCATTCATCGAATCAGTTTCCTTTTTAACTGTGCCCTCGGCGCTAACCACATCGAACGCGTGTTCTTTACTCTGTTTCTTTTTGCGCTCCTTCTGCTCGTCTGTAGCTGCTTTCGAGAGAATATTTTCATCGGTAGCTTTGCGCAGAAACTTTGCCATGGCTTTAGCCCATTTCGTGGGCTCACCGGACTGGTCCGTATCGCTCGGTGCGTCACCATTTTCATCACCAAATTCTATTTCCTCTTCCGACATTGGGTATTCCTCGTCGGACATAAACTCATCTTCTCCGCTGCTGTCGTTTGCCAAAGAATCACTATCGCTATCCGCAGCAGGAGCTCGGTTTACTGTAAAACAAACAGATAGGTTAGCTTAACTAACTAACTTACAACGCCATAAAGGTACGCACATTTCGTTTTTGTCGCTGTTTTCAACATTTTGTATGATTTACATAAAACTTGCTAAACGAAACAAGAGCGGCGTAGAACAAGCACGTGCAATGCCCACCAAAACAAAGCGTATTTCACCTCCTACTTGTAATGACAGCAACAGAAAACTTCAGCCCCGTACTAGTTGAGCAAGTTCACACAACATTCCGCCATGGTTGGTAGTTTGACAGTTGGGGGTGATTATTTAATTGTAAACAAAAGAATATATTTCTACTGAGATACAAACTGCGTGCAGTTGCAATGCAGTACAGCTAATTGTTCGTATCGTAAAACTAAATGTACGTACGCGCATGGATTTGCAGCTAAACTTTTCAGAAACGTTCCGCCGAAATCCATATTTGTGTCAAGCGAACCGTCAACCGGTTGTCAGTTTGCTCCGCAAGGAAGTACCTTGCTTTTATGCATTGCTGGGTGCGTGCATCGTTTTTCACGAGACTGTGTGTGCCCTTGTTCTTGTCCTATCACTCGCAGCGACTTTGTTGCCGTAAATCGCTATCAATCACAGCATCTTCCGAACGGAAGCGGGCGTATTCCGGGTTACTGCTGCTTTCGCGCAATCTGTGTAGTTCAACATTGGTGGTGGATCGTACGTGAAATCTTGCTCCCAGTATACCGCGGATCTCTGCACGGTGTTGATGGGCGGTTGCCCGTACACGGGTGCAAACCTTGCTAAATATCAGCAGCTGTCTCCCGCGCAACAGGAACATAGCTTAGTGCTCTGTGCCATCCCCGTTGCATCCCCGTCAAATAGCGCATCATCATCATCGTTGCTTCGCGTTGGCGCATTATCATCGCTAAACCAGTCTGTCGTCCTTGTAGTCGTCAGTGTAGTGTGTGTTGGTTGCTAGAGCAGAAAGTCTGCTGCAGCAAAACCTGGCTTCGATTGCCACCGGGCCAGCATTCTGTACCATAGATTTCGCAACATTTTAAGTTCCGGTTCGCGAGTGTAATCGTGTAAAAGTGCTGTGTAGTGGCTAATGCTAAACGCCTTAATAGAATTCACAACACCGTAACTGGCTTCTCACTCAAATCAGTGTGAAGCTTTTCATCCGTTCGTGGTTTGATGTCATTACTTTGATGTAGATTAAATGTAAACGATTTGCAATCCACGTCCGGATCGAGTGAAGTAGGTTGGGCTCTTGTGTGTGCGTGTGTTTGTTCCAAAGTGCGCTAGTAGCATGATGTTTATCGGCAGCACTTGCCAGTACAAAACAAAAACCCATCGAAGCATCTAATCTGCGTCTCCTGGATTCTAAAATTCGGTGTGGGCAAAACTGCCACTGTAGAAACTACACGGTCTCAAGAAGAACTAGGTCATCGAACGCTTCCGCGCGAAGGGTAAACACGGTCCCAGGGCTGGCAGCACATGTAATTAACCTGGGCACAGCTGTTTAAAAGCGGACAACGACAGAGCTACTCTTACTACGCCAGTGTCGAAACGAAAGAGCAAGGACATCCGACAGCGGCTACTAACGGTGCCCGACCGAAGGACATACCCTCGACATCGGCCATATTCCTGTCTACGCTTCAAAGCTGGAGAATGCCGCTAGCCAACTCGATCGACCCATGGAGAGAGAAAGTCCCAATCAGTATCGTCGGTATCGGGGTACGTTGTTATAGCATCTCGCTTGGTATCTATGGCCACCACCGCGTGTGTGTGTGTCTATTTTATTTATTGTTCTGTATTGAGCCACATTTGCTGCTGCTGGAGACCGGTACCGGATCGGTTTGTGCTGGTTCCGATTTCCGTTGCTGCAAACCCTTCCCTTCCGTTTCCTCCTGTTCCGAGTTAATTAAAGTTCACCCTGGTGCCAATGTTCCCTGGCTATCCATCCCAGTTACTGTATGGTTTTTGCCGCTTGGTTCATTTCTATGCGCAGTTAATGGTATGATTTGTACCGAATCTTCTGTTCGTGACCGTTTTGCTTTGATTGTGTTTATTTTGTGTTCTTATTTTCGACGACATTCATTGTTGCTAAAATTACTCTATCTGATTGAGACGTCTGGAGTTTTCATCGGGTGCTTGCCTTTTAGCTACATGGGCTATTGTATGGCCCCCAAGAATAAGACTCATGTTTATGGTTGCTTTTTATTGGCTAGTGTTATCGATTATTCGTGTTTACTGTCTTAAAAGTCATACATACAGCTTTCCGTTGATTGTATGATCTGATTTGTAAAATCTTAATGTATTCTTTAATGTACTGTACTCAAAACACTGTTGATTTTTTTTTGTTACATTAACGTTTTACCATTTCCATACATTAAATCTTGTTATCAACCTATTTTCCCTTCTTGCAAAGCTCACTAACACCGTCGTTGGTATCATTGTATTTTGTTTTTTTTTTTTGGCATCATCAATCTCTTATCGTGTATCGATTATCTGTCGCGTTTCGTATCATACTAAAGTAAAGAGAAAAAAAAATCGAACTTATAGCCACACCAACAATGTTTGTACTACACTAGTTCCGTTAAGATGTTTTCGGGTACTATTTGCTTATTCGTGTTTGTTTGGGCGTTTTTTTTTCTCTTTCCCATATCATCACATCATTAGAACCACATTCAAAGACCGCTAATGGAAGCTTAACGTTTGGTCGTCATGGTGTTAACGTACCCATGGGCTGCTAATTTAATTTGCCATTCATCTAGTCAAAGCTTACGCATATCCGTATATGGTTGTGTTTTTGTCTAATGTGTACACAGCATAGCCCAGCGAAAGTGTCATAAGGAGAGGTTTTTATTAATATCCAATTTTATTTTTGTACTGCAACATATTTTATATTAATCTCTTAAATTAAGGCTTGATAGTAGCTTTACAGCCATTAGTACAATTTCACTATTAAAACTAGGAGTGGCCCCATCGCCAATATGCAGCAGAATTACTATGTAGAAAGCCTTGTCATACCTGATTGTTAAGTACCTCTTGTAGACGCAATCGATCCATTGCGCTTTTGTGGCAAAAGGTGCCGAGAAATGTACGTACATGCCTGTAGCCATTTTCACTTTCACAGCCAATACCTGTGAGATACACGACAGTCATTCCCAGGGGAAAGGGGTACGGTACACCCTTTACCCCGATTTTCCCGTACTCACGGGCTTTCTGTACGGGCTGTAGGCGTTTGCGAATGTCGTACTGGTTACGTGTTTCAATATTGATTTTATCCTCCCACAAGGTTTCCCTTTGGGGTAATCGTTAACGGAACCGCATGGTACGTACATTTTTATGGTGGCTAATTTTGTTTTTAAATTTATTTTAGACATTGCTTGATGTGGACCATTTGTTTGTTTGTTTGGTTTAAAGATTACATTCTCGGTTGGTAGAAGCTCATTAGAGTTACAAAAGAGGTAATATAATGCTTAAATAGGACTACTTAATATTAATTGACAAACTCTATATTGTGATAAACGTGAAGGGTACGAAATAATAAGTTTCTATATTTATCAGTATTGGTTACATTCATTGGGCGTTTCTTTAACATGGGCTGTGAAGCAACATGTGGCCGTGTCTGTCCCGAATCATTGCTTTCCAAAATGACAACATAGGAATGACTGGACCCGAAATCCGGCATTTCCGTTTTCATTCATACTGTACATGTGTCTAATTATTGATCAAAAGCACAATCCACTAAACGATGTTTGAAACTAGTCTTATACTCATAACGGGGAGTGAATATTTGTGATAAAATTAGAAAGCTTCAAAACATGTTATGATGCTTAAATATTTTATAAGTCAATATTGTTTTCGTTAATTGTTGTTAATATATTGGTTTGTGAGTTGTTTGTTTCGTATTAATAAAATTTGCCCAATATTTGGCTACATAAATGATGCGAAACGATATCCGAACCATGACCTATGCTGTATTGATATGTGTACCTACACATACACATGAGGGAGTTCGAAGAAGCATCTCACGGTTACGGATTCGTAAAAATCAATCAAAATTAACTGTTAGATATTTCCGTCCGTCTACAGATTTTATTCACCAGCTCTCTGTTACTTCACGGGCGCGTCGTAGGTACGACTCTCCATTTTGCACGGTACAGTTTGAAATTCCCCAGGATTCGAACGGGTCACGGTGCGGAACGACCTTAACCTGCGGAAAAGAGCAGATCCTGCTGGATTGCTAGCCAGTTGGAACGTGGCAGGATGAAATGAAAAATGAACACGATCCAATAGCTCGGGCACCATTCGTTCCCCCGTCGGTGCCACTCGTGCCAAAGCACTTATGCAACGATTCGATGGCATAAGGCAAAAAGGGTACTTGCAATGATGTGGAACTGTCCGTTTCGGTCCCTTACATGATGGGCATGGTAGAGTTATTGCCTACATTATATTGCTTTGCGCAAAAAAGTCACGTTCGAACGGACGCTAGCTTTCTTCTGGCTTTCATCTGGCGCTCGTTCATTTGTTCATTTCGTTTCCTCGTGACGTAAATTAGTTTATCTGTTGAGTTGATTAGAATACTTTGACACACGGGCGCTGTACGTGGAAGCTGCAAGGATAAAGTGATGATGTGTGCCACGTGTTTTGCGGTTGCTTAGCATAACAAGCATACAAATTAGCTACGTTCGTTGTAGTTTATTTTCAAAGTTTTGTGCAAAATATGTCCCAATCAATAGATACAATAGAGTGTAGGTAAATAGAGATGGATCCAGATGAAATTTGGTCCACGCTTTCACCACTATTTGACATTTAAAAAGGACAGGAAAAGTTATGCTGAAATTTTTACAACTTTACAATAAAATGGCTAGGGGCGGCCCGGTGGGAGAGTGGTTCGGCGCTGGGCCTTCACACCACAGACCGGGGTTCAAATCCCATTCGGACCGTCCCCCCGTAGCATGGACTGACTGACCTGCTATGTGGTAAATTAAGTCTAATACGGCCAGGCCGTCATACAAGAACAAAAAACAATAAAATGGCTAAAAATAATTCATTTAAAAACCACCAACTTGCTACATTAATCGTGCAATCGATTAAGTATATAAATCGTTTTCCGACAGGAACTATCATTCGGTTACATTAATTGATATTTTATTGCCATATTCCGTGTTCGGTGTTCGGATTACAACGATTTACTTGCCAACTACCATCGTTTCAATTTTTCCTACCCAAAACGGTCTGTACCCAACTCTCTTGCCTTAGTGGTGCCGTTTTTTTTATCTTCTCCGGGGAGTGTAATTGTGGCACATTATTAGCAATTATATGCCCCATTCTTTCATTCGGTGTGGCACAACAGTGTCAACGAATGTTTCGGATCGATTTGTGCCATCGGGACGTCAGTTCCAAAGGGCCTTTAGCGTACGTGGGATAGCCCAACGGTCGACCCTAACGTTAATGAAAACCGACAGTCTAATTGTAGTTTGCTGAATTTGAGGCTATTTGTGGGCGAAAGTTAAGATATTCTTTGTTACTTATTTCGCTGATGTTGCCTGAAGGAGAAATAGATTAAGGCGGAAGAAATTCTTCTGCCTATCTGGTGGATCCATGCAGGCTGTCAAGCAGAAAGCGCCCCATTCTTGTTTAGTATGTGAATGTTGGAGGAAGATCTCCCGGGGCGAGCGTTGGCTGTTTCCTCGTTGTGTGTAATTGAGTACAGCTTTTCACTCACCTAAAGTGACCGGACATGGCGGATGGTGGTCTCGGCAATTGAAACCACTATCGGATGCTGGTTGGGCCTGTTTCATTCGCTGACCAATGTGAATCTCCTACGGTGGATTGGATTAATATCAGTCGCGTACAGAAGAGGGTTTTTAGCGGGTTACGCTGCCTTGGAATCCGCGATGGAACTTGCTACTAAATGCCCTTTGCTCTTGATCTGCGAGCAGTTTGTCTCATACTATAAGGGTGAAGCGTCAAAGGCTAGCAGGTCATTGCTTTATGATATGGTTTAATTTAATGTACGTAAGCTATCGTTCATACGATCTTCCACAAACACAAGGATGTTCAATGACTTTCTACATCAAACATATTTGCATGCATGCAAGAAAACAATCCCCTAAGGGAAGAGATCTCTCTTACTTGCAGGGCACACACATAAAAGTATAGATGCGATGTGACACGTGCTGTAAAGTGTAAAGAGCACTGCAACCCGTAGGAATTTTCCATGCCAGCAGTAATCCATCCTAACGTGTTGTGGTTTAACTTTTCTCGTCGGTCACCTAAGACCGACGATGGCTAGTGATAACTATCATAAAATGTGTACAAGCTGACTGCTGCACCCTTTCGGCCTAACTGCCCATGATTGTGATATCCGGCCCTTAAGATACTGGTAGTAAGATCGTGTCTAATCATTTAACTCCGCGCTTTGCTTGTCTTTATATTGTTATGTTTTTTTTAAAGTCAGACGATAGGACGGGATGAAAGAATCACGATGTTATCGCAAAGTACGCTTGATATAATGAGATTAAAAACGTTCCACAAATTGAATTTAGAATGTCTAGGGAAGGGTTTGACACTTTATCACAGTACGGACAGATCTTGTGGAAACGATGTTACTTATTTAGATTTTAGCGTAGTAGTAATATGTTAGTTGTTGAACGAAATGATCTTGTTAATAGAACCGCCTGTTTGTTTCAAGAGCAATGCTTTTAATAAAATTGATGTTCAAATTAAATTTAAATGGCAATCGCCTTGGCAGATGCAGCAGCGGCTTTATGTATGGAAGGAACTACTGTGAAGGGGTTCTGATCACGATGCCAGCATCAAATCAGGTTTACCGTATAATGAAGCGGGGATTTTTAGAAACAAGCACGAATGAAGCAAAACTTGACCCGATGGATTCAGAAGAAGGCTTCAAACCAGTTTTCAAAACTCCATTAGCTGGATTTTATTACCGGATGAAATTTATACCATTAGAACATGATATTTATCACTCAAAAAGATTAGGATAAACTTTATTCCTTTTTTAGAAGTTCATAAGATATGTACACTTGTGTAAAAATATAAATCACAAAAGCATTAGTATTAATTATTACCCCTTGTATCTCAAATCCTAACGCACGGATTGAATATCAAACATTTGCGCATGCCATCCTTCTGTTTGAGCGCCTCTTATCCGTCCGTTTATCGGTGAGATTAGAATGAACACATCACAGTTAGAAACTGGGTTGTGCCATGGCAAACATCATCATACATTTGTAGCGATTTTTAATCTAACCAAACAGCAAACGTAATAAGTGGATTTATATGCAATGACGTGCGACGGAGCACAAAAAAAAAGGATATTATCACTCCCTTCGCCATGTTGCTCTCTCGTTCCCCTCCCGCTACGGCTCCTAGGGGGTTGACGTTTACCGCTCGCTCTTCACCAAGGAGTGTCTCTTTGTGGGATGTCCTTTGTGTATGAATATTAAATAGGATCGTGCGAACACGCGAACCGTATGCGCCCTTCGTGAGCGCCCAAGGTTGTTGTCAGTCGTAGTTTAGAGTGTGTACCACAAGGATGCCACAGTGTGACCGTGGTGAACGTTGCAACAGGATTCAAAAGTGCTATTGCTGCTAGCTGCGTGCGTTAGTGCTAAAAGGGACAGAGGCAGCAAATTACGGTTCGGCAAAATTTTGTTGCATTAATTAACCACTTCGTTAACGTTAATGGACGGGATCCTGTCACAGTTACCACCAGCCCATCACTGTCGCCCTTGATTTGTTGTCTCACCCATTTAGTTTCGCCTTGGGGGAAAATGGGTCGAGATTTGAATGTTTTGACCCGTGAATCATTTAGGCACGAGATTTAGAGTAATCGCGTTCTATCATGTTATCTGCTGGGGATTATTTGTATGCCCACAAGGGGGAGGACACATTTTGATTGTGGTGCCGGTTACGTTCGGGCAAATAGTTGAACGAAAAAATCGAAAAAAATGAAGCGATAGAGTGATGATTCAATTATGATTCCAACGTTTGCTGTCAATCGTGGCTCTTGCACGGAAAAAGTGGGATAAAAATCTTCACTGATAATGAAAATCGAATACAATCGCGATTGAAAATTTCATTCCATAATTGGTTTTGAATCACCATGTTTTCCTGGAACTCTGCGATACTTGTGATACGCAATATAATATAAAAATGACAACTTGGAAGTTTTTTAGCATATAAAATATTTTAAATCATGTTAAGAATAATCGATGGTTAATAGAAAACTTAATATTTGAAGCAATCGATGTATAAAGCAACGTCTAACCTCTTTGTCGCCTCGTTTGCTGCATTTAGTTAATTTTACTTTAATTGAATCATTTAAGTTAATAATTGCTTTTTTTTACTAAAAGCAGCTACATTGCCTTCGATTCCCGTTCCTCCTTAATTGATTACACAATCAGTTCGATGGTTATCTGATCGGTCTAACAAAGTTATGCTGTCTCAAGTAGCGAAAGTCTCTAGCAAAATGTGCCATCTTTATCCTGACTTAAGCAAACGTACACCGAAGCATTTCATGCCAGCTGGTTCCGTGCTGATTTAGTTTAATCCTTGTTGGTTTATCCCACCATTCATAGAGCGCTAGAGCTTAAAACCCCGGATCAGACTATCAATCCAATATTGCCTACAAATGCTGCCGGCAGATGTTTGCAACCACGACCACGGTTTGGAGTGAAATACTTTGCTTGGCTGAAGGATGTATATTTGATACGTAAAATGATATTTACGGCACCAACGTTTCAAATATAAACGTGGTATCCACGTGTATGAGATGCCTCCGCTTCTGTACGGTATAACCGATATAGTAGCGCAGCATTAGAGTAAGTAGACTAAATAAAAACAGTAATTCCTTGAACAACTTCAAACGAAAGCGGAAAACAAGCATTTCGATACAAAGTAAATATTAATCCAGCTTTAGCAAAGATGTGAAACGGAACTGACAAAATGAACATTTACCATGAGAACTCAGTGTTTTGAGCAATCTTTTTACACGGAAAATTGATTCATTTCTATTCTTGTTTTTTCCCCACAACATCAATGTTATTTCTTTCAAATACTTACAAGCATAATTTGATTGTATCTCAATGTACTTTACGAACTATTGCTTTATTTCTATATTTATGTGCAAACATGAATAAATTTAATGTTTTTTACGTAAATTTATACATCAGAGTTCATTCGTTTTTGAAATATCAATTCTTTGGAAAAGATGTTATGTATAGGGTTGTTAAAATATACCAGCATTGTTGTATTGTTCTTTTTTAATGAAAATTTGTCATGTTTTTCGTGACATACTATACGTGATACTATACAGACTATACGTGAGCAATATTTTAGATTTAAGTTAGGTTAAACAGCTTTTAATGTGTGTTAGAAAAACAGATAAAAAGTTAATCGTTTAATTATGAAATACATAACAATAAAAAAAGAGTTCCTTGAGAGTATGATAATGACGCTGTGTGTTTTCGTTGTAATTCATCTTATTATTGTGTTAATCTATCATTAGCACATTCGATGCCTTTGCCTACAGTGAAGAATTATTACTAAAATCATCTGTTTTTGTTTTCTTAACAATTTTCGTCTTTATGCTTTCGTTGAACGCATTTTTGCCCCATATTTCTGTCACATTCTTTTTTTAATATCCTCCAACATGTTACGTTCTATCACTCCATCATCCATCTCCAGTTACAATGTGCATCAACCTTTCTGCCATCTCTCGTTCACTACTTTCCGTTTCGTGTTGTTTTTTCTTCTTACAGCGCACGGAGTGTCTAACTCGATTTCAGGGCTCCGGATAGTTTCTGTACGTAAATTTCTTTAAAGTCAAACAAAAAAAAAACCTGACCCACCTGCCAGTATGTTGTGACACTTCCGTGCTATTTCTTGATTGAAGTTTTGTTAGAGTTCGAAATATGATGTCTCCCTTTCTATTTGCAATTATGTTTGCACTCTTTTGTTTTTACCTTTGCGAGATGTTCTTCAGTTATACGACTCGTGTTCAAAAATCGACACACAAAATTTGGCCAAGCGGAATCATGTTGATCGACTTCGAATTGGTATAATAACTGTTTGTATGTTGACAGAAATAGCAATACGCTGCCTTATTTGAAAATGTCTCGCAAATTTCTTTCTTTCAATGTTTCATGTCTCGTTTATTACCCTTGCTAAAGCCCAACCGATGCTAAATGGCATGACTTCAACGAATGAATTATCTTGGAATGAATGTAAACTCACTTCACTTTTGATGTCATATTTGTATGCCTTTGGTCGTGTGATACAACAAAAAAATGTGTTTTTGTTTATCTATTCGTTTTTTATTTCATGCATTTTCATACATTTTGCATTACTTCTATCATGTGCATTCGATTAAACTTATCGGTTTATTTGTCTGCAATAAGAAGCATATTTTTAAAGCTTTTTTGTTTAATTTTTTCTAGAATGATCTAAGTTTTTGTTTGCTCAGTGTATGGTTGTTATTTTGTTGTTGCATCCTGTAAAGTAAGTTTGCCTATCTTTTTTGAAATCAATCTAAAAATGAATGTCTCAATATCATAATATAAATATGTTAGTTTAAATAAATGTTATTTAACTTTCTTCTAGCAAAGTGCATGAATATTTGTGTTACGTCCAAAGTCCTATTGAATCTAAATGCAATATAATAAACATGTTCTACTCGATGCAATAGACGTAAGTAAATAATATTTATATAAGGACACCCATACAATCCCTTTTGCACTTCTCGTGTAATGCTACTCCATGTAAGAAACGTTCTAAACTGTACGTACATGCAAGCTTATTTGAGTATTTATAAGAAAAAGAAGAAAAACAATATTGTAAAGCACCTTTTAAACTCTTTCTCGGATTGATCAATGATCGATGAATGGTAACCGAAGAAGTTTCGTAATGTTATGATAACTAACTGTTTCATAATGATGATATCGCGGGGTGTGTCTTTTGAGATAATGCTGCGCCAAATTGCATAAGCTAAATCCTTGTGTAGCATGATAACGTTAATCCCTATAATCGACGCACCCAACACCGTATCGGTTTGTGGCAGTACGTAGATGTACGGTGTAATTTGCTTCATTTCATCATATTTGTAAGCCCCCGAAAGCAGTAAATTGATTGAATTGTAAGTGAAACATCAATCGAATGCCAACGACGATTCCAGCCCTAGTAATGAAGTGCCATGGAAAATTATCGATAGCTAATTGGCAGCAAACATTTTCTACATTCTCGGTACAGCGTTGGCAGGGCTTCATACCAGCTTCATGTGTAATTGAAAGCCCTTGGGAGTGTAATCATCATCCTCGTCGGCTGCATGGTGCAAGTGTGTTGCAGCCCGCTTTACGGGTATAACGGATGTTGAAGGGGGGAGGTTCGCACAGCTATCATCATGATTTCCAGTTGCATTTTTCCAGTCGACCTACATTTGACGCTTGGACAACCCGACCAATGCAGACGGGAAGTTTGATGCGCGTTGTCGGCTATCTCTTTTATCCTTGAAACTGCATCTGGGATAGACCGTTATCGACCGGTCAATAGGTGATAGAATGAATGAAAAAATATGCTGGTGCCTATTAATGGTTTATGAGGGTTTTTAGTTCTCATTTACCGGGTATTCAAAGTTACTATTATGATATTTAAAAATATCACAATAATTAGTAAAACAAAGTTCATCAAATTAATTATACGGTTGTGAACAAGAAATTAGTAACAGTTTGAAACACTCGGCTTAACTGATCGGTGCCAATACATAAATGGAAACTTTCATTAGAAACTTTTCAAACTCGTTTAGTATTGTTTATTCGCAACAATCCCAGTTTCAACAGCAACAGTTTCCGTTTTGCGGAAACATCGTATTGAATCGTTGTGTAAATCACAACATTACCCTTGCACCATATTGTACAACAGCTTCACGGTAGGATAGCATCCGGTATTAGATTTCCCGTCTGTGCTCGCTATTGTATTGTATATTCTCATCGAACGATTCGCTGTGAAGCGACGACGTTGACGTCGCGAACCGATGACTATTATTATGGCCATGAAGTGTCGATCCGAAAAACAACAGATTAATCATGTCGAACAGCGAAAGAAGAGTTACGCTGACAAGTGATGATCGGGAAAGACACCGTAGCCTGACGCGGTTGTATGGAGCACAGCACAGCAAAATGGAAATGGCTGTGTTCATACGGAAGAGCGCGTATGGCGTAGGCAGACTGGGAGGCGTTAATTAGCGTCAATGTATATTGTTTCATTACACCCTAGTAGCTGGAAGATGGCGCTAAATGTAAGTGAGAAAGGGGTTGGGTGTGTCGATGATTGGCTTGGTATGATTTGGTATATGTCGTACACTGTTTATGTTCAATACAATTGTTTCTCTTGAGTTTATTTATAAAATATGAACAACTCATCTAAAATTTTGATCTCATACACATCTTTAACATACACGTCGAAGCAAAAAAATATTCTCAGTTCACGTGTCCCTTCCATGAATATGTTTGATAGCAAATTGTCCTTCCGTGGCCTTTTTGTTTTAGTAATATTCTACCATTTTATTTATCTTGTAAATCAATGCGGTTGAAGCCACTTTCCATGTGGAATGTGAAATGTGATTTACTTTGCAAACAATTTAAGAGCCATAAGAAAAGGGGACTTCAAACCAGACAGCACGCCATATGAATGCTGGAACAAAGTAAAATGCGCATGTTTTATTTCCCCCGGTGATATGTTCACGGTTTCCATGTTTGTTTTTCTTTTTATTGAAATGAATTTGTTTGTTTTTTCTTTCATTTTCGTTATTCGGACACCTTCTAGTTACACAGATACCTTTGCGTAAAAGAACTGAGGCACCGTTTTATAGGTTTCGAAACACAAACATGGCCTACAGTGTATCAAGAAATAATATTTGTTCATGTTCGTTATTTTTCTTATCACATGTTTGACAGGAATTCGTTTGCCTGGCGGAGCTTTAGGTGTAGATTTAACGAGGTTCTAATTGTGGTTGGAAGCTTCCTTTTTTCTACTTTATAAAAGTGAGAAATAGCACACGTGTCCCTGGAGGACACTCTGTTAGACGAATCACGAGTCTTTTTACGGTAGAAAACCATTCGATGGGCAACCTTCGCAAAAGGTAAACCATGTTCCTGTGGTGTATGTCGAAGCTTTCGGGAGTAGGGCGCTTTATCTTCATGGAAGTATCACCTCAAGACACACATACATCCACACCCACCCACCCCGTGAATGTTAACCGAGAGCTTTGACGTTTCTCTCGGTCATGGTAGCAGGTAACATCATTTTGCGACCTTTATCATCCTTTCGGTTCGGCTTAGGTGAAAAAAAAAATGGCTATTCTTTGGAATCGGTACACGAGAAGCCATCCTGCTTGCAAATGTACGGGCTGATGATACTTGACAGGGTTTATCGCCGTACGATCTGGCTGCCGAGTGCTTGATGTAGTGGAGCAAACATTTCCCCGTACCGTTCAATGGTTTGTGTAAGCGTCCGTCCGTGTTTGTGTGTGTGTGCGTGGGATGGAAAATTTTATTTAGAATAATTTTCGGAAGTTAATGTGCGCCCGGTTTTTTTTTCGGACGAGTTTTTGGAATTTTTTCACAATTTAATTTTGCACATAAAGAGCGCGCCAGTACGGACAGAATATTGTTTGATGTTTGATGTGAGATGCGTTTGGTTGGAAAACGATTTTATGAACAAAATGATTTAAACGGATGTCTAATTTTCTTGCATGCGTAGAGTGTATCCAGATGTATAAAAGCATTAAAATGCCCAAAAATTATTAACGCTGTGTACGGTGGCGCTCGTCCTGCCAATATCAAACACCGAAGGGTTTGGAATGAGAAAAATGCAAAGCAACTATAGTGCTTTCTTCCACTTTATCCTCGAGCAACCGGTTGCTCATTCACCGTTAAGGACACCTTTACCGTGAAAGGCAAATCAAGTGATTAGATCTACAAGTCCCCCGGGGGCAACGTATTCATTATTTACCTGTTCGTGGCATTTTGTCTTTTGTATCTGGTTTCGTCGTATTCCGTCGCGTGATGGTCGGCACTCATTTGCGCCATTCGGCTCATTTCATACATGAACGCTTGTGTGCAATTTGTGCCTTTCAGCAAATATTTGACGCACTTTTAGCACGTTCAAGAATGGAGTATCGTTGAAGGATCCTCCAGGCGAAAAGGTCCTGGTGAACGATTGACAATAGTCGACACCGTGAAGGATTTTTCAATATCTGCGCAATCTTGACATTTAATTTTATAACGTTATTTCGTGTTCTTAAAGGTCATGATTATTTTTCTAGTAAAGGTATCAGTCCGTGCTATAAAACATAATTTAGCAAGTAACAAAGGTTTAAGGAATGGTAGCTGAACGAAAAATTTAATATCGCTTATAGTATGAGATTGTTTCTTATTTCTTGTGACGCTTATAAGTTCCTCTTACATTTACAAGAGGAGCTCAACGGAACTCTGGCGCTACATTTTTCTCAGACCAAACCAAGGCAATTGAAATCGGTCTAATGGTCTGGTACACCGACCTTTCGGACTAGGTATCGCGGTTTGACTCTTCGATCATTGTAAGTAAAATTCACTCTTAAACTCGGCTAGCATATTCTCTGACAGGCATATGAGCTCCTAGCATGGTCCTCAATAATAACATTCATAACTAATAATGCTAAGAGACCACCAACCAACCACCACCACTATGCTCCATCATTCTCGTTGCATTGCAAAAACGGCAGTCAAAAGGTTTTTGTTTATCTTCGCAACAATGTTCAGTGTTAATAAGTTTCCTCGAACAAAAGGTAGGAAAATATGGCAAAACAAAAACGTCTCTCCTTTTACCGATTGAGGTATACGATGAAATAATATTCGTTACCGCCACACGCTGCTACCAACGCCACCATCATCCACTGTGACAATGTTGCAGCGCAAAGTTGCGTGGAAAAGCTATTTACCAGCCTTCCTATCGGCTGTCCTTAGTCCATCGACGGCGCTTGGAAATAGCACAAACAGCAAAGTCATTCGCCCGGATAAATGGTACGCAGAAGAGGAAGTAATTTGACTTTTCCCGAAGTGAATAAACTGAAGGGGGAATTACGAAGTTAGCCTGAGCCGGGAATGGTTTTACATCCTCATCTTTACTAATAATACGCCAGCGGGAACTTCTACAAGGGGAATGCTTTATACACGAGTAATGGATGTTTTCCCCTGTTCTTTAAAGTATAAATATTAAATTTAGAAATGTAATTCATTTTCTTACGGGTTTTCTATAAGGATTTTTAAAACACAGACACGAATTTTGGCTAAATTAAGAAAAAAAATCATAGTGTTTCAGCTTTAGCTGGCGTTAAGCATTTGCTAGCCATTTCATTCTCGATTGGCTTGTCAAGCCCGCCCAGCATATTGTCGTTTTAATGCGAAATTGTTTACTTGTGCCACGTGCCATTCGATTCAGAATGATTTAAATTTCCATTTCCGAACGAGAGCAGTCGCCGCTAGGTTGGAAAGGTTTGCTGGAAAATGGTACCTCAGTTCAGACATTTTGTTGTATCGCATTTGTGGAAAAGATAGCAGTGAATAACATCAAGGTTCTCTGCTGGTGAATCGAAACAAGAAAGTAATTATTTTTCTAAAGCATTGCAGTTGCTGGATGGAAATTGCTTTCAATGTGACCGTACTTAGGATAAATTGAATTAGGAGATTTGTTGAGCGACCTTTCCATTCGGTACGCACATGAACGTTATGTTTGCTGGTACACATTTAAGTTTTGCTGTGATTTATGATACTCCAGTTGAGTTAGTGACGTGGAGAGAGCATTTAATTCGAACGGAATTAGAAGATCTCTTGAGCTAAAAGCGATTCATAAGCTACAGATAAGCTTTTTTTGGCATTGAGATTAAATATTTCAATGGTAAAATTTGACGATCGATTTTATATTGTTTTACTTTTCATTAATTAAAATTAAATAATATAGAAAAGCTCTCCGCGGAGCTAGTAGTTTACAAACTGTATTCAAAACAGTATGTGTTCCATTACTTAATACAAATCTTTTAATATTACTACTTACTTACTTATCGGGCGCTACAATCGCTTCGCGGTCTTGGCCTGCTGCAACATTCCTCGATACCGCTCGCGGTCCAGCGCCGTCATCTGCCAATCCATTATCCCGGCCGTTCTGGCTGGGTCGTCCGGTGTCATTCTCATGACGTGACCAGCCCACCGGAGCCTGGCGAGTCTAATTCGCTGCACGATGGTGAGAGCGTCGTTCAGTTCTAAGAGCTCGTCAATGTAGCGGCTCCTCCATTGTGATTCCACACATACGGGGCCAAAGATCCTTCTGAGCAGCTTCCTCTCGAACGCGGCTAACAGGTTTTCGTCAGTCTTGGACAATGTCCATGTCTCAGAGGCGTATGTTAGTACTGGGACTATGAATGTTTTATACAGTCCCAGCTTCGTCCGTCGCGACAGGTATTTAGAGTGGAGAAGTTTCCTCAGGCTGTAGTATGACCAGTTGGCGGCCAGCATCCTTGCGCGTAGCTCAACGTCAATGTTGTTGTCAGTGCTGACCTTTGACCCCAGATAAGTGAAGTTTTGGACGGCTTCAAAAGAGCAGCCACCTAAATCTTTTAATATACTATAGAGTAATTGAACTGTTGCAAAGTATATAATTTTGTAAATTAATTCACTCAGTCTTTTCAGCTACTCTGTTCTGTGTTTTCTACTGTGTTATTCCATGTCTGCAAAAGAAAATCAAACGGAGTGGTGTTTGTGTTTCTTTTCCCCCAAAAAGAATATAAACCTTAGTCTTTCAACATGAAGTCCACATTAAAAAAAAATCAAGAAACAGTTCATTGGCTTGATTTTTATATTGACACAAGCGGACTGATATTCCAGCGTTCGTTTTTTTTGCTTTGAACATGACCATCATTATCAAACGATCAGTTGATGGCAAGCTTTATGCAGCATAAAACGAACTGTTCCCATCGTACAGGATCACGAAGCGCTCTGCATTGCCAAGCGACGACTGTGAGTGTTTTGATACCCATTCTGTTAACGATGCTTATATGTATCTTCACCTTAAAGGCAAATCGGTTCGTTTATTTAGTGCATTCGTTTGAAAAATAAATATCCCAACATATGTGCTCCCCCACCCGACCCGTCCGGTAGTAGTTTTATACCTACACCTTCCCTGTGCGTGTCTGTGCAATGCCAGTAATATGCTATTCTTGTGTTCACCTCGTTAGACGACCGCATACGTACGGTACCGACGGTTGTGCACATCCCTTACGAACGGTACATTTCATTTGGATTGCTCGAAGTTTGTCTTCCCTTCGAGATCAATCGAACCTGCAACCCATGCATAATGGGGCACACCAGAGCGTGTGTAGGTTGTAGAGGTGCCGCCCTTCAAATACAAATGCTTTTGGACAATGATTTGTTTTGATTTGAGCTTCTTTTGAAGCTCGTAATAATTTCAAATTATATCAGGGAATGGAAGTTGAAAGAAGAGAGAGAAGGAGAGCTGAGTTTGTCCGTTTTCCACACACACAACATAATATTTTGTTTGAAGCTCCAAAATTGAATTTAAATCATATTACAACACGGTTAGCGGGGAAGGAGTGAACCAGTGTTCGCTAGACAAACACTGTCCGTTGGTAAATATTTCGAATCGTACGAAACAGATTTTGTGAGGCAAAATTTGTGCGAAAAGCAAAATGTTTTCATTTTCCCTTTTGTTCCGATAGAGGGTAAACGGATATTTTGTGGGTTAGGTTAGGGTATGCGGATTGATTTCCTTTTTTTGTTTTTGTTTAGCTTATTCCTTTTTATTTTGCTTTGGGTAATGTTTCAGGTGCAAATGTAATTTATTATGGCTTTGTTTTTTAATACTTGTATTGTTTATGTATAAAAGAAACAGTGAGCAGTGTTTCAAACTTAACGAAATT
>KI422819.1:31839-46451 GCA_000473375.1 Anopheles culicifacies
AACACAAGCAGAAGTTGTTTCTTGGTTGAAAGCCAAAGGACAAAACACCTGTTGTTATCACTACGCTACACGCTGAGTCGGTTTGGACAGGTGTATCTGTGTGTGTGTGTGTCTTATGAGAAAGAGACGATGATTTGGCGTTGATGGTGATACTTTGTGGTTATTAAATTACAGCACTAATTTATCTGTGTTTATCCGTTTTGCTCAGGTGTCATTCGGCTGTTATGACGTTTAACTCACCAATATGATTAGGCCATATTGATTTCCATTAGTCAGTAATATTTTGCACGCATTTAATAGGGTGTGGTTATTATCGTTTTTTTCCTAATAATTAGAACGATTACTATTGCGTAATAATTGGTTGAGTAATAAAAAATCATCTAAATTTGCTGTCCGACTGGATCTTATTTATAAAGGTTACACACATTAAATTAAAATAAAAGTTGGGTTATAAAGGAAAGTAGGTCATAATGAAACCTCTCTATATCGTACGGTGCCTAAAATTGGGCACGTTATCACAGATTCAAAGGAATGAGTGGTATTAATATTTGCTCTACCCGCACTGCTTGTCGCCCGAAGCATTCAATGGAGACGCCCAGTGCTTTACGTAGCTAGGCCACGTGTAATCATTGGAGCAAGTGAAAAGTGGAGAAACAAAAACGGACTTGCACATTCCAGCAGTACCGGAACGTTTGGAACATGCGTTGGCGTGGGATGCTATGTATACCGTAGTAAAACATAATTGAACATGCGTTAGGTCATAGCAAAGCCGGGCAGCATCTTGATTCAGTGATTACAAAAGAATGTTTTTACAGTTCTTCATTCGGTTTGACTTGGGCCTCATCAATCTTAGAACAGCAGAACGTTCAGCACTGCTTTGATGTTTTCCAGCAGCATTTGGTTTCTTTACTAAAAAAATCATCTGCTAATGCGAATTACGAAATATATAATCATTTACAGATCCTTCTCTAATGCTCTACGGAGAGTGAAGTTGATTGATTTGTATGATTATGGTTAGGTTATTGGTCTATCTTTATAATATCTATGAAGTGCTCGTAGCAGGTTAGATATATCCTGTAGTGAATGTTTGTTTGTATCTTGGTGTTTTGCTTTGCATCATCTCCTTCGCACAATGTTACCGATTTGCGTAATTTGTTCGTAGTCTACTATCGGGTCATTTATTTATCTCTATTCGATTATGCAATGGAATTAGTCCAACTAATCGGATGGTTTTCTGTTGTCCTCCTACACTTCGCCCGCATCGTCACATTTATTTATGTTTGCTCTGTTCTGTTTTGCAGTCTGCGTCTCAAGACAATGTAGAGATGGTTATCGACGATAGCTACGATCCTCAGCAGCACTCAACACACGATCACCGGCATGGCCAGCATCAGGAGCAACCGCAACACCAACAGACGGTGCTAGCACATCCACATCCGTATCATCCACATCAGCATCATCCTCAGCCGCATCAGTACAACCGGCAGCAACAGCATCCGGTGCCTGCTGCTGGGATGGTTACCTATATGCCGCAGCATCCTGTAAGCGATCAGCAAGAGCTGATGTTAGATGGAGCTGTTGCTGTTGACGCCACCTATCGCTATCATCGGCGCGATTCTCCAGAGGCAGGATTGGTCGTTGGGGCCGAGGAAGCAATGGACCTGGATATGGTGGGAGGTCTTGATGGTGGTGGTGGTGGCATTGGAGATCTGTCGCAGTTAAGAGGCGATGCCACGTATGCCGGTAGTAGTGGTGGAGGTAACGGTAGCGACGAGCACGAAATAGACATCAAGGACATTATACGGGAAGGGCACGAGAAGGCGGATCCGTCACAGTTTGAGCTGCTGAAGGTGCTCGGCGAAGGTTCGTTCGGGAAGGTGTTTTTGGTGCGAAAGATTGTCGGCATCGATGCCGGCACGCTGTATGCCATGAAAGTAGGTAGATGTTGTAGTTTAAATAATTTCACACTTTTAATGGCCATTCGTTTCACCATTGTAGGTATTAAAGAAGGCAACGCTGAAGGTTAAGGATCGCGTGAGGAGTACGAACGAGCGAAACATCCTGGCCGACGTTGGTCATGCATTTATCGTTAAGCTACACTATGCCTTCCAGACGCCCGGCAAGCTGTACCTTATACTGGACTTCTTACGCGGCGGTGACTTATTTACGCGCTTGAGCAAAGAGGTGATGTTCACCGAGGAAGATGTCAAGTTTTACTTGGCAGAGTTGGCCTTGGCGCTAAACCACTTGCACGGTATCGGTATCATCTATCGCGATCTAAAGCCGGAAAACATTCTACTGGATCAGGTTCGTAGCAGCGACTTTGGAGTGGATTTGTGTGATATTGATCTTAGCTTTGACTAAACACAATCGTGCATTTCAGGACGGCCATATAGCTTTAACGGATTTCGGGCTATCGAAACAACCGCTCGATGGTTCCAAAACGTACAGCTTTTGCGGTACGGTAGAGTACATGGCACCGGAGGTTGTCAATCGTAAGGGACATACTTTTGCGGCGGATTGGTGGTCTTTCGGCGTGTTAATGGTAATACTGAAAAGGAACGATAACCTTTCGGCATGATCATGATTGATTTATACGAATTCTTCCGTCTTACAGTTTGAGATGCTGACGGGGAATCTGCCATTCCACGGTAGCAACCGCAATGATACAATGAATCAGATCCTGAAAACCAAGCTCGGTATGCCAGAAAACTTAAGTCCGGAGGCGCAAAGTTTGCTGCGTGCACTGTTCAAACGTAATCCACAGAACCGGCTTGGAGCCGGTCCAAACGGCATCGAAGACATTAAGCGGCACGAATTTTTCGCCAATGTCGACTGGGATGCATTTGAGCGCAAGGAAGTTCGGCCACCGTTCATACCTGCCGTTTCGCGGGACGATGCTTTCTACTTCGATCCCGAGTATACGAACAAATCCCCAAAGTATGTGACACTTAGTTTTGTTTGACTTTAGGTTGTTTTAAATTAAAAAAAATGTATTAATCTTTTTTCTTGTGCAGAGACTCACCGGGCGGACCCGTCAGTGCCAGCGCGTACGAGATCTTCCGTGGCTTCAGCTTTATCGCACCAGGGCTGCTGGACGAGCAACCAAACTTTGCCAATGGAAGCAACATGGTTATGCAACAGCAGCCCGCTTCTAGGTCACCATTCTTAAACGAAATACCTGGCGTTAAGCCGGTCGCGTTCGGTGATGAATATAGTTTAATGCAAGAGCTTGGCCGTGGAACGTTCTCCATCTGCCGGATGTGTGAACATCGCACAACAAAAAAGCACTACGCAGTGAAGGTAATTTATCGCATTTTATGACACATCTAGCTTAAATAATTACATGATTAGTAACATCCATTCTATGTTCCTTTTTTCTCAAGATTATTGACAAATCCTACCATGACTGTCGCGAAGAGGTTGAGATTCTGCTGCGGTATGGGAATCACCCGAATATTGTGACGTTGTACGGAGTGCACGAAGATGCAAGCTATGTGTACCTGGTGATGGAACTGCTAAAGGGTGGTGAGCTGCTGGATCGCATTCTAGCGATTCATTTTATGCCCGAGCAGGAGGCCAGCGCCGTGTTGCGGACAGTCGTATCAGCGGTCGCGTATCTGCACGAGCACGGCGTCGTCCATCGGGATCTAAAACCGTCGAATTTGTTATATGCTTCGGCGAATCATACACCTGAGTCGTTAAAGCTGTGCGATCTCGGTTTCGCGAAGCAGCTGCGTGCCGATAATGGGCTCTTGATGACACCTTGCTATACGGCCAACTTTGTCGCGCCGGAAGTGTTGAAGAAGCAAGGCTACGATCTGGCCTGCGATATCTGGTCGCTGGGCGTTCTGTTGTACATTATGCTTGATGGAAAGACACCGTTTGCCAGCACACCGAACGATTCACCTGACATGATACTAGCGCGCATCGGTTCCGGAAAGGTGGACTTAGAAACGGGTGTAAGTAACTATAAAGTGTTTCGTGTGAAGAACAGCTTTCTTGCATGGTAAATGATGTGGATGTGTGATCCTTTTAGAAATGGCCAACGATATCGGATGAAGTGAAGGACTTACTTCGGCAGATGCTACACATCGTACCATCGAGGCGGCCAACTGCAGCCCAAATCCTGCGGCATCCCTGGCTTTCGCGAAGTGGTCCACGAATGATGTACAATACGGTGGGCACCCAACATGCTGCCGGTGAGCGGCCAATGGTTGTCGAACCGCAGGACACTAAACCAACAAATGTAAACACCGAGGCCATAAAAGGAGCGGTGCATGCCACTTTCCGTGCGATATCTTCGCCACAAGCAGCTAATCTGGGCCCGGTCGGAATGTCGGATCTTGCGCGTCGAAGAATGGACAAGATGAATCATTCATAATGTGGTTTCCAGGTATCGTTTTCCTTTGTTTGTACTTTCTTCACCCAACGTAAGAATGGTCATATTTGTTAAACCTGTTATGTTTTGTTATGGAACTACGTTGTAAGCTAGCGGAAGAACTTTCGAATAATTTTATTTATCAACCAGTGCCAGTGACATTTGTGCCAGAGGAATGATGCCAGCTCTAGCTATGCTTGCAGCACTAAAATTTAAATAACTCTAAGATACGACAGATGATAAATGATGAGGACATGTTTTGAAAACACCCGTAGAGCCACGTTCGGTTTGTTCACTTTTAAATGGTAGACTGCTACGGGGAAAAGTATTGAAGAAACGAAAACAAATCAATCGGACATATAAACACTTTTATAAAGTGCACTGTGGTGTTTTTATTAGGGCAGTTGTACACGTTTCAGTAAGTTGCGGACAACTAAGCCTTTAAGTTTTTACTTCATTGTTTTTTTTTAAACTTTTGATACTGTCTCTTTACTTGCAATTCCATACATTAATAAGCAGTACAATAAGAAACAAAACAAACCCATCAGCACATAACAAGCTATCGACTTTTTTATTGTTCTTTTGTACCTTAGGTAAAATTAGAATCTCTTTTAGTTCGTAAATATGCAATATACAATAAAACATAAACACAAACAGTGACAGTTCATTCAATAGCATTAAAAAAAGGAAAGGAAAAAATCATTTTAAATTTGTCAATCGATACGTTTCACGATCCGCCAGTACAATGTGGATTGTTTCAAACATCTAGCACCTAGCATCAGGCGTATAGTTCAATTATAGAATCGTTTCAACTACAAACCATTAACATGGGCTGGTTAAACGTGTGGGCAGGGTATAACTAACTAACAATAAATTGATCTACGTTAGGAACACTAGTAAAATCGACTAATAATATACACATACGCATATGCATATATATATATATATATTAAAAAAAAAACATATACAATCATATACATATATCGTCACCAAGTTGGACGAGCGAGGTTGGTTTGCGGTTTGCTGGATGAACTCCGGCAAAGAGGGGAGGAAAACGAAATCATATTTACATTGTATCGTGCCATTGAGTGTATGAAGATGGATGTGTAACAGGTGGAATTTGTGGAATTGAACGATGGAAGAAGCTAGAAGCTGCTGAATATAAAAAAAATAATTATTGTGATAATCTACGATAAACGAAAGAAGGGAGGATAAACTAATATTGGCAGGTCAGGTGAGCCTTGATATAGTGTATTCTGGTCTATATTGAACAGCGAACAGCGAGCCACGCGAGTAGATTTCATCCGCTCAAACAGGCGGGGTTTACTGTACGGGGAGGCGGAGGATGATGCTCGTGTTCCTGGAGCATCTTATTTGTCACGATGGACAGTGCTTTTTGTCTGTGTACCGTTGCTACCTGATGTGCTGTATGTCGATGTGTGCGTTGTGCTACAATTGTTGCTTCCAGTGTTTCAAACAGTTTCATTTTTCAACATATTCAACGTACAATAACGAACATGTAAAAGCGACAACAAGGAGATAGCGAAGGAGAAGCAAAGAGAGTATATGAAACTCAGAGAGTGTGTATCATCATTCGGCTTAGTCAATAATTCAACAATTTTGCATTTTATGATAGACGTCGTTATTGCGTTATGGAGATGGGGTTCTCTTTTCCCACTCGAAACGGTATTATTCGTCTCGTATGGAAACAATCTAACATGTCGTCAGCTGAGGTAGACACAGGGGTGAAATACATTATCCATCTCATTTTACCTAATGTACGTGGCTTGAATGAAAGGCTCGAAAAATGTTCAAACATAAAACTAAAAAAAAAACTAAAAACTAACCCTCATCATGCTGGGAAGCGGAATGAAACAAACAAATGATTATCTTCCTCTGCAACTCCATCCTATCTCTCGTAAACCTGCCACAAAAAGAATCAGTTTCTCCAATTCGAAGAAGGAAAAAAACATCTTACAAACTAATCTGAATGGTTGAACATACAAAGTAAAGAGGAAATAGACTAAATACAACATAAATCGGAACATTAATCTGAAGTACGTCCCAACTAAACAAACACGATAACTAAAGAAAAACAAAGCTACATTCTCTCATACGGAACGAAATGAAGGGTTGGAAAAAATAATAATAAAAACAAGTAAATAAATTACTACAAATATTTAATTGAATCGTAAAAAAACCGTTGAATTATGATAAACGTTTCGGCCATAATAGATGACAATCGAAGTTGCACATTCGATTCGATAGTAATTAATGTTTTCCGTACTGTTTAGAACGATGCTGGTCGCACTGATGAGCAACAAACATGCTTCAGCCGTCCTTCTGTTGGTTTAATTAATCTTTAAAAAGATAACGGGATCATAGGCTAGAACGAAGGGTAACATTCTAATGCCAAGACGGGACGCCAACCCAGTTGGGTGTTAGTGACGGAATTCAATTACCGAACACGCTGGCCAACTAAGACGGACGCACCATGTGTGTGAGGTCACCGGACAGCCAACCTTGAACTACGGGCAAATCTATTTCCTTCGCAGGTTCATCCGGTAGCATTCTCGCAAGAATCTTCGTTTCGGCCTCCCCCTCGCCCCCTCCCCAACCCATACAGTCGCCTGTGGCCAATTCAATTGAGTGACCACATTCCAGTACTCCCTCGCTTCAGCATGCGAATAATCGGTACGCGGTTATGCGGGTTTGGTGGGTAATCTTTTAAATAAAGTTAAATTGCCAAAATGTTGCCAGCAATCGTTTCGAACGCCCTGAAGAATGCCCTAACCGGTGCAGTTAGCGCAGTTCGGCCGAAAACGAAGAGGCGGTTAACAAATGCAAATTACCGTTTCGTATGAACTGACAACACCTCTGAAGGATGTAACGCATGGTGGCGGGGTCGTTGGACCGGGTTTTTTGGTGTGTGGTCGTTAGTGATTTTTTTAGGTAAATTAGCTTCAACTTAGCAACAAAAGCAAAAGACACTAATGGTAGGTTCTTGGTCGGTTTTGTGCATGGAGTGATAAGACCCCGGTGCGCGTTGAAATGATCTAATTTTGCTACCGAAACGCACACACGCATTGGTGTGAAAAAGGTTCATGTTTCCGGTGGGTTGTATCAATATTCAGTGGATATGTTTAATGTTTCCGGTACGTAACTTTACTTGAGAGTTTGTAGGTTTAATACGTGTAGAATGAGTTATTGGAGGTAATTTATTTAAGAAAAGTTTAAACGTAATTCCTTTCTACAGATATTTCTGATAACTTACCATATTTTCCAATTGCAGTACAACGATGGCACGTGTCGCGGAACCAATAAGCGGTTTTTCCAATTATTAGTGTTTTTGTTCTTCTTCTGCTACAATTTATCACTAAATTTTCCATTCGCAGTAGTATCGCAAATCCAACACGACATAAATCTATCGGACGGACAACTGTAGTGCAGTTGACAGCTTGCTTTCTTCCATCAATGCACAGTAATGCGACACCAGCCGCACACATCGCAGCAGTCTTTACGCGGGCGCTCCGAATAGCAGGCGGCTTGTTAAATCTATTATCATCAACAGTCGCTGTCATCGTTCGCCCGGTGCACACATACGGCACACGGGACTGTCTTTGCGCGAGACCGTTTCGAGAGGATAGGTCAACTGGCGATACGCCACGAGCAATAGGGAACGGTCTGCCCTGGCGTTGATGTTCCAGCCGGCGGTATCATCATTTGTTGCCGAACCTTGGCCACTGGTGGATCGATTTAGCTTGCAGTGCAGTGCTGAGACGAACATCAGCCGTAACGTTCTTAACGCAGAAGAAGAAATTTGTTGCCGTTAAATTAGAATAGTGCAGCAAGTTCCGGATTCGGTTCCGTGCGTGTGTAAAAGTTGGTGATGATTTTGTGTTTGTAAACTTGCTTCAATTTAGTGGCGCGTTTTTTTTTATTTTAACAAACATAAGTGAAAATAAGGCAAAAAGAAACGTGACAGTGCAACATGAGTGATAAAACCGAATCAAACCGCGGAATAGAACTCCAAGATCAAAGGGAGCGTGAAGCACAGCCGGCGGACACAGGTAAGGTAATACTAGTCAACCCTAACATGGGCTGTGTCTATTTCAATTGAAGCGTGTCTTTTTGTGTAAATAACTGCTACACTTCATTCACAGAGTAAGAATATTCAAACATTCAGCTGTCGGGTAATGGTCGGTCCCGGCCTAACCATTGCATTTCTGGTCTAGTTTTTTTTTGCTTTGGATTTGAATTTAACTCACCCGTAGTAACGTCGTATCGCATCGTAGCGAACGGAGCTAAACTTTAATATCAACAAACAAATAAACAAACTGTTGTGTGCTGCTTCGATGTTAAACGTCGTTTGCACAGACACAGAACAAGGCAGCTGCTACCATGGCAATGGGAATGCGCAAATCGTTGTCTGACGAGCGATTTGGCATAATGTTTAATGTTTAATTTAAATATTCAAATCTTAAATTTGTTGTTTTTTTGGGTTTTTTTTTCTACAATTGAGACTGCTGTCTGTTATCAACAGGATGCATTGCGTTTGAGATGCGAGTATTTTTGAGCATAAGAAAGGTTATCAAGAGCATAGATTTATGGTACGCTTATCTGCAAGCGAAAGGTCCAATCGGTTGTTTCTAGCAGCCCTATCCCTAGGTCGCTCTATCAGAGTGTGAAATGCTTGATGTAATTGCTTCAGAGATACTGCTGCCACAGGAGAAAGCTGGAGTGGTTCCAATAATAGGCCAAGAGTTCTTAAGAAATGTCCATTCTTTGAGGGGAGTTTCAAGTTTATTTTTAATGATAAGGAAAATAATTCATTTATACGCGTACTATTGACACCCATGTTATCAGTTCTTCCTCTTTGTTAGTATCATATAATCTCTTGGGATGTTGTGCCTTTTTACTCGTAGTTGGATCCTTATTATAAACGTGTATCAAACCCATCCTAGAATTTATGTTCTGTCTTGATGATCTACAAATCATGTCTCACAATTTGTTTATCAGTTAAGCTTGATTAGACTCACAACATTAATTATATTCAAAGCTACTTTGTATAATTGGAGCGGGTCGGTGGCCGAGACGATTGTGGTGCCAATCTTCGTACGGCCACTCGCATCAAATCCTGTTGCAGGCAATTCCAAGTCACGTCATCCAGAAATGGCGGGATCCTCTCGAGGTTGTTGCGCCATCGAAGAAGATGGCGTTTATGAAGATAGCAAAGAAGATGATATATTATGCGCCACCGATCAGATCAGTTAAGAAGGGCCTTTATTTGTGATCGACGTTGATGGAATGGGATGTATTAGGTTTAGGTTAGACAGAGCGGTTCGGTGGCCGAGGAGACTGAGGCGCCAGTCTTCGAACGGACAGGACCGGGGTTCGAATCCCATTCGGGCTGTTCTCCCGTACGCAGGACTGACTATCCTGTTGCGGGTACATTCAAGTCACGGAAGCCAGAAATGGCAGGCCAAGACCTCTCGAGGTTGTAGAGCCAGAGAAGAAGAAGAAGACAGAACACTGAAAACATCAGCTTAGGAGAAGAAGCTGTTTATCGCCTTTCAAATCTGAGTGCAGTTTGCAAGCACAAAAAGACCAACAAATCGGGACAATCGAGGAAGTGGAGTGGTTTAGGCCTTGTTAATTACCTAACCTAAATTGCTTATTAAAAATGAATACATCAGATGTGTAAGAAATGCTCCCTGCCCGTTTTTATCTTTTCTTTGTTCTACCACTAAAAATTCAATAGGCACGGATCAACACGATTTCAGATGCAGTTAGCAGCTTAGGAAAAAAAAGATAGGAGCAATAGGATTTACACATGGCAAGTCCGCTAGAAACTTGATTTTCTAAAATTCCCAACGATTTTTAATCCAACAAAAACTTCGCTGATGTCATTTTTAACAAGCTAGCTGAGTTAAAGCTGGTGCTTAACGTAAATTAGCATACCGTTCGATCGTGCCACGTAACAGTGTGTAGCACACCCCCAATCCTTGGTCTACTGATCATGTCTTTTGGTGATAAATATTTAATGGCCAGTTTGGATCTTAAAAAGTTGCAAATTCTAAATGCAATTATTGATCCTCATTATTGCAAGAAGTATAGAAATAAATTACATTGCAGCAATGTACAAACAAAACCATGTTAATTGACGATTAACCAACCATGTCTGCTATCTGTTAATGCATTTGTTTAGCAGAGAAAACGGCACAACAGGTTCCCGGGAGGATAATTCTTTATCGAGCCTTTTTTAATGGGCACAGCGTAATATTTCAAGAATGTTAAGCTTATTCGTAAATGAACCAAGTACACAGACGTGTATCAACCAATGCGAGAAGGTGTGAAATCTTGTGTTTATGTGTTTAACATATATATGATCCCGCGAAACCTCTTTGCTCTGTGAATCATTCGGGAAGTAGTAAAGGGTCATACTTTTCATCTTTCCATCCATCACCAGGAAGTTAAAAGTGGTTCATGGATTTGTTTGATTCATCCTTTATTGATGGTTTCAATTTTCAGAGCATAGGTGCAAATCGACCATCCGCTCCGAAACGCAACGGTTATGCATCATTGCGATTTGACAGTGAGTCACTCACGGTTCGTAGTACTTGCAGTATCGGCCGCGACCTTGGATCGCTGGAAGTCGTAGGTTATTCGGCCTTTCACCGAAGAACAGGCTTTTTCTACGTTCTACGCAGTCGTTCAACACACTGAAAATAAAATTAGCACAAATGGGGGTAGATATGTAGCATGGGTAGGCTATTGGACATTAAATTATGGCCTGGGATGTTTCGAAACCGGCTAAAACCGGCTGTTTGGCACGGTATAGTTGACCGTTTACGTTTAGTAAAGGGAGACGATGATGGACCGGACTGTTGCTAATATTGCTCGGGGGGTAATTTATGTACCAATAAGACGATTTAGTGACCGTGCTGGAACGGAAATAGGACCGTTTATCTGGCTACCAATTTGTGGTTCGCAAATGGGTGGTGTATTTGATCCATCTTTTTATCGTTTATTGACATACATTAGTATTTGGTATTTGAGCTCAGTACACTTGTTTCTATTTGCTGTTTATTCCATATTATAATTGAAAAATAACTTCCACATAATTTGTACATTTCCATTCATTAAAATGTAAAAAATGTGGTATTTTGTTTCACTTAATTGATATCGCGTGCATTGAGTGTTAAATGACCGCCCAGCCCTTCGTAGCGTAACAGTTCAACTAACACGACAATTTATCTTACATTGTGTTGAAGTGTTCGTTTGCATCATAATTGAGTGCAAATTTCAACTCATCCTCTCATCCACTAAGGGTAGACGCTGGATGGATCTTCGTGCGAGCAACACAAGTGGCAACTGTCAGCTGAAATGATATTGGATTACGTCCGTTGAATTGACGAATTCCGACAAATGATCGCATAAGTTTCCCAGACAGATGCTGGGTGTGTGTGTGGAGCATTTACCCGATGATTGGTGTGAAATTGTGTCACTTCAATAACTTTACTTCGGTCCAGAGTAGACAACCCTTGTTTACAAAATGTCATTCATTTTTTGTAGTAGCTAAATGACTTCTCCGTAGAATCAAGTACTTAACATCACTGTAATTATCAATTACCGTGCGAGAAGTATGCGAGATAAAAACATACCAGAGATAATGGACTTGGAAGGGTTGTAAATGCATAAAACTAGGTACAACTTCTGTATATTACAATGCCTTATCATTCTGCTGTGTGGGTTAATTGTAATGGCGCATTCCATTACGGTTCCGGTGAATTCTAGGCACGTGCTGTTTTTGATTTTCCAAACATAGTGCAAACCAACACTGTGGATGGGTTATTTTGAATGCAACTGATTTCTAAATGGTGCTGCTATTTCTCTAATTGCATAACTAGCCCAGAGACCTGACCAATCTTCATCAATCAAACTTCCCATACACGTGCCCAATGATAATCGGTACAATATGTGACGCTTTGGCTTTGGATAAACCGATCGCGGCAGTTACAACAGTTGGTAACGATGTAATTAAATATTCATGCTGGTTTTACGTTATGGGAAACCGTTGGGGGATGGGAAATCCCCGTGTAAAACGCGTTCCCTTTCAGTCACATCGGACAAAATGCCATTTATGCTGCTCTTTACGCGCGAGGCTCGTCCGACTAGTTTCAAGCCACTTCGGTGGTTGATTTCAACGTCAGAAGTCACCGAACTGTAGTACTGGTTATGGAGTGAACAACTCTCGGAACAAGTGGATCTCTCAGAGTGGCGAGTGGGTTGCCCGCTGTTCATTCACGTGCGAATTCATCTCGTTTACGTTGAGTAGCGCAGTGCTAAATCTTACTTGACGATCTCTCTGTCGCACTGTTAAGCACATTTGTTAAGCAAAACGTTTATAAATTTTAAAATACTGAGCAATTTTATCATTATTTAATATAAAATAAACACAACTTTTTCCAACGATTTTTTAGGCGTGTTTCCTCCAAATGAGTTTCGCTCTCTTTGACGAAACTGGCTCAATCTCTGCAAACAGGTTTGTGCGAGGGCCCACCGCAGTACAATACACGCCACGCGGTCGACGGAGAGTCGCTTTGCGCGTAATTTCACTGCCGTGGATGCGAGTACCGTCTCTCGGGAAATCCCGCGTAACTTATAGCGGCTGCGATGAAATCTCGCACCCTTCCAACAACAGCCGATCGTATAAAACCGATCGTAAACAAACCGAACGGTGACAGTAAGGCGCACGATCGCTTCGACGGCGGACGTTTTGGCCTCAGCTGTGTCTTTTTCTTCTTCAACGGTTTCTTTAACCCACAAGAATTTAGTGCCTTTAGTGTGCAGCATAAATTTTGTGAAAGGAAAATTGAACGCACTATAATTTGCAGTTTCTCCTGGGGAGTTTTTTTTGTGACCTTGACGTGTTTGTTCCCCGCTGTGTATTGTGCCAAGTAGAATCAAAGTGAAGCTGTACAGAGCTTGAATCAAATATTAGTGAAGGAGAGTGTGAAGGAACTGTTTATTAATTTAAAGTGTGTGCAGATTAAGTATTGAATAAGTGATAACCATGAAATGTAAGTTTTAGTACACTAGAAGTGTCCCAATTATTGTCAAACACTTTCCGAACGCGTTAATCTTGACCTGCTTAGCGAGTTGTAAAAATGGGGATTTTTTTTAATTGGAGATTGCTAAAGAGTTGTTGCGGTAGATTTCTTTCTTTAATGTCAATCACTTGCCCTCAAGTCAATTGCCTTCGGTTTTCCCTTCCGTCGCAGCTGAAGAGCATAATCGGGTTTTACTTGAAGTAGCTAACCGCATAACACTGCCCAGCTAATCATGAAAGTAAATTAACAAATGGATGTGACTGGTATATAGTCAAGTGGCACTTTTTAAAATAAAGCGTGCTTATAATTTGGGTTGCCGAATGGTAGTGTCCGAGGAAGGAAACATACAACTAAGCAAAGTAAAGTTGCGAATAAACAGGGCCTTTACCTTTACCTGTCGGTAAAGTGATTTTATCAAGACACACAGAAGTTGTGAAAACTTTACGTGAAACTTAATTTACATCTCACGGATAGCAAAAGGGGATAACCGTCGTCTGGTCCAATGCCAAGGTCTAGCACGCGTCTCCCTGGGGGATGTGGCTTGTTTAGACGTTTCCGATTTTCATGTTTTTGACGCAAAACTGGTGGAATTTCGGACCGGCTCGTACGATATTACGTCTGCGTTGTGCGAATGGCTTACCGATCCGGGGGCCGGTCTGTGTGATCCAAAAATAGACACACACACACACGCTTTTGTTTAATGAACATCACATTCAATCACGCTACATCGGTGACCGTGAACTGATAACGGATGGACCATCGAAACGAGAGATGCGTATGGGAAATGGTTTCACGGAAAATCGCATGCTGTGGGATATTGCACATCCAATTTTAAAATGGTTTAAAACTCCCGTCCCGTTACGGATTGTGGCGGATGGGAGATGGGAGGAAGAAACAAACACTAAACGAGCTATTTCGAACACGCCAAGCACATGGTCGTACTTACGCACGCGAATTTTGCGCCAACGTGAGCAGAAAACGTGGGCGTGCGGGAAAACGTTTTACTCCGTCGCAAGGTGAAAAGTGTGAAAATGTGTCTTACCATATCTCGTACATATTGTTCGGTTTTGTGTGTTTTGGTTTTGAGGTTTTAGATGTTTTTTTTTTCCTTTTCGTTC
>KI422820.1:8083-49976 GCA_000473375.1 Anopheles culicifacies
TTTTTTTTTTTTGAATGTGCTGCAGCACAACCTTTACGCTAGAAGCTCAAACCGATACCGAGCTCCGAGGCCTTTTGCTCGGCCGATGAAAGGGCACCGGCAGGACGGGCCACAAATCTCCCATCGTTGGCCAGGGGCCCCGAATGCGGGCGCGCATTAGACCATTACGGGGCGCAGAAAAAGGGTCCGCAATTTTTCTTCCATTTTCCACAATTCATTTCTATTTGCAGTATTCGTATACGTATCCCTTTTGTGTTTTGTATCGTGCAGTTGCCAGGACGCGCATTGCGAATGCATTCTCTCCCGTTCCGTCTCTTGCTTCTTTGACAAGGACACAAACACACACACGCACGCACGCACGGTGGTTCATTCTTCTATTGGGCTTGTTCGCCCGAGCAACAAAAACCGTATTAGCATCCTAATCTTGTGTGAATGATACGATACCCTCGCTCCATCGCTCCCATACCTGGGATCACTGTTTGTGCCGAGTTTTCCTTTTCTATGCTACTGCTACTAGTGTTGAACCGATCCTTACCCTAGCGACTGTACATCGCCAGAACTCACCAACGGCAATGAATTTAAACAGAACAATATTTCCTGCGTGTTAGGCTAAGGATTTTTTTTTTGTTAAAAAATAAACATACACACACACATTCTCTCGGATGCTTTTAATGCACACAGAAGTTTTTATTGGAACCCCATGAATTTCCCAGTGTTTTGAGATGACAAAAATATCGGGCATTTCGCGATCGGGCTGCAAATAATTTTTCCTCTTGCACGCTAGACAACAAAATGGATCCGGCTAAAGTTATGAACCAATATAACAGGAAGTGAGTGCGATGAGAAACATTTAGACAAATTGTTATTCTAGTTATTGTAGATGAATATTAACTACACTTTTTTTTAAACACTGACAGGGGTGCGAGTGTGCGTAAAATGTGTTTAAAATTAATCCTATACCCACACAGACACGTGAAGAGAGAAAAAAACTGAAAGATGATAGGGTGAAAACTGGATACTCCTAGTACTCGGCAGATGAATATCCTTTCTCTTTTTTATGCTGTTTGCCAATCACTCCGATAAAGAGGTGCGTTATACGCAAAGATCTTGCATAATACGTACACCTGAAAACAACGTCATTCGGACCCCTCCCCAGTCGAATCAGTTTTTTTTTCTCTTCATCTCATTGCAATTGCTCTTGGTTCGCATTGTTAATGTTCCAAACGTACACCCGTTTACGATCACAGGTTCGTCTTCTGCAGCATGTCCAATCCCGTCCTGAAAGGCAACGCACGCCCTCCATTATAATGTGTACGTTCCCCCTAACCGAAACCATATGCCAGCGCATTGGCTCCCGGTTATTATGGCAGCGGTACGAAATGTATTGTAGTTTTAATTCCTAAAATACTTTTTATTTGTCTGTAGTCAAGTTCTCGATTCCTCCTCCTATACCGTTTGGGCGCCGCAAAGTAGGAGGAAAGTAGTCCCAATCTCAGTCCCAGTACTCCCGATTGCAGTGTGTGGATTAGCAGATGCTTTGGCAGAACGCGGTAAGGGCTCGCAACCGATAATGATTCTGTGCCAAATAAATGAAAAGGAATGAAATGTCGTACTTATAATTGTTCACTGAGCATTTATTGAAACAAGTGAAAGAATATTAATTTTTAAATAAAATGTTTCCGCTTTGTTATAAATTTTATGTTATTGTGAAATACGTTATTATAATAATATCAAGCCATGTTCTCTTTAAGCCCTTTTTTATATTGAAAGCTTACTAGAACACAAAACTCAAAGATGTATAGTTTATCATAAAAATTCATCACAGATTTTTTTTATACACTTTCTTTCAAATCCCTTGTATGAGAAAAAAAATCGTATCTTACTTTATTCGCCTAGGCATTCGGCTTCGAGCTCTAGCAGCTCGACCGATGATAGCGGGCCGCTCCGGGACGTGCCGTTTCGGTGCGTATTAATATTTACCTATCGAATTAATTCGCTCACCGCACAAAAACGAAGCAAAAACCCATAATGGTACGAATCTGAAGTAAATCTCTCTAGGGGCGTTAGGGGCACCCTCCCATACATGTTAGACGTTGGATGGAATCAATCCACCCTCACCGTTCGGAACCGTTTCGGGTTTGCAACGGTCACATCCACCTCATCATTGCCGCCGTCATCATCAACATCATGCAAGGCTTTGATCCCTGTCGTCACCCTCCTGCAATATCCTACAGGGGGTTTTTCAACAAATTTCCCTTTACAACACGGAAGCAGGAAGAGAAAATCCTTCTTGCCAACCGCATCCTCCGGATGGCGGATGCGTCTTCCCCGCTCGGTACGGTAGGAGGTTGCAAGAAGCCAACACTTTTCTGTTTACATAAATCATTAGCGCAATTGTTTGGCCGCCGCTGCAAACGAGTCGGAACGGGGGTTGAGGGCTGCTGTTTCGGGCTGACTTTTCGCTGCCTTGGAAAATGATATGTTTGCCCACTCGGATACGAAGGGGAAGGAAAGGGGGGGAGGAAAAAGGCTGACATGTGCGGGGTGTCCTAAGTTATGCAAACGAATGATTTATGACGACTAATTGGCAGCGGGAACGAACGCCCGTTTGCGGACGGCGAACGAAATTGATTTTTATTTGCAACCATAAAAAGAATTATGAATCAATCAGCGGAGATTTCCGTACGAGTGCACTTTATGGCTCCCATCCCTTGGGGTTGGTAGGCAAAATGGCACCGAAGACGTCCGGCTAGTGGCAACGTCCGTCGCCATGGCACTTCATTTCCGGTGTGTGAACGTACGGTGCAAAACAAAATGCCGGCGTCGTAAGGTGTGGAATTTCTGAAAACAAAGCCCTAACCAGATAAGCAGCTTTGATGCATTATTCCTGTATGATATAAATGGTTCTCCATACAGGTCTATAGGCGTCTCCATTGTTTTTCCTTCTTCTTATATTTTTCGTGCTGAACTAAAGCCCCATTACGTTGATGCAAATGAACCAAACAAACGAAACGAACTTTAAATTATTTTTCAAATGTTAATTTTCCGCTTAAATTCAATACAGCGTTGCATAAAAATAAATAAATGAAAAAGTTGTTGTTTTATCCATTGACAACAAAAAATCTTACTATTATTTGTTAGTGTTTCTAGAAAACATTACGAAGTCCGAGCGAAGTTCATCACGTGAAATTTGCATTTAAATAGCGAGGTGCCTTATTCAATACATTATTATAAAGAATTTAGCGATTGCGACTGTCAGTAAAATGATTTATACATCACACATATTTACTCTACAAAGAGCAAACCATTATTGAATACAGTTGAAGGGCATTGCCTCATGACAATGGCACGTAACTCTCGGGGAGCATTAATAAACAATGCTTATTATATGAAATCCTACGAAAACGTTCATTAAGCACAGTTGTAAACTATCGAACCAAACCTCGAATACGACTGTACCGCCTCTCGAGTGAATAGGCGTTAAGTAAACCCTTACATTATTCTACGCCATTGTGCAACCGATTGTGAGGAACAGTATCTGAACAAAACGTCCCGTCATGTATTCAAACCCATCTATGCGACTATTGAGCGGCATCAAACCCAGTGCAGCGCACGGAATCCGTTCCAGTGCAGGACAACCAGCGGGTCCTGCTGTCTGTTCTGGGCAGGAGCAAGGAGTCTCTAGCCCGCCCGCCTCCACAACCCTGGTCTCCCGGGAGCTGATCGTTCATTAAATGCAAGTCCTGCCCGAACAAAGCGCTACAGACGGTGCGACGCCGACGATAGGATGTTACGTACGGGCCATCGCATTCCACAACACCGAGAAGCAAATTGCCCCGGGGGTCTTGGGAATAGTGCACGGTGAAGTCCCTGCGACCCGGTTGCTTAATCCTGCTTTTCCTTACGATGCGCTTGAGCGAGAATTCACCTCACAACCTCCACCGCCGTGACAAAAAAGGATCCGCCCGTCCTTCAGGGCGAATGGTCGTCTTCGATGGAATTCAATTACCCACCGGCAATGTGCGGAGGTGGACTACTGCCACCTAGATGCCGGTGCATGTGAATGTGAAGTGCCAGGCACGGGGAAGTTCGAAGCCATTCCCGGGACGAGATTGGGTCGTGGGTCTCTGCATTTGTCGCACCGAGTTGTCCCTGTAGGACAACCCTGGTGACGATTAGACCAAAGATCCAGCAACGGCCAACTGGATACGACAAGATGAAATGCACTTTTCACCCGAAAGCACCAAACCTTGCTCGGAAAACGCAATCCCTAACGACATCCATTAGGCAAAACGTCCATATCTTCCAAACAAGACTTCTAGGTCTCCAACAAAAAAAAAGACGTGCAATGCGGGGGAAAAACCCAAAACGCACCGATGAAGCATGAAACCTGATCCCTGGAAAAGCGTAATCACAAAACGTTCCGCTCCGTTTCGAATCGACCGAGAGGAGTACAACGAGAAAAAGAACTCAATACGGCCCGCACACATGCAGGAAAATTCCCCAAGGAGCTCACCCTCTTCTCCCCGGGCTACACTTGTTCCGGGCGTTGCGTCACCCTCGTCCTGGGCACTCCGGGAAAGATTTGAGATTCCAACCGTACGCAAAATTCCCACCGGGACCCGTCCCAAAACATGTGTAATGAATTTTATTTCAATTAATCGTACGCAAAGTACTCCCCCGTCGGGAATGTACACAGTGTCGTTTCACCGCAAAATCACGACCAAGCTTCACGTTATGTGTGTGTGTGTGTGTGTGTATGTGTGCGCGCGCACGTTGTATAATACAGCACACTCAAGGGTTTTCTTCTCCGCCCCAAAACACTGTACGCTGGGTTTTGGAAACATTGGCGACTTTGCCTTTGTGTCTGTTTTATCAGAATCGAGAAGGTTTTGATTTCCCGGTGCCGGGTTTACTGAGCTACTTGGTGCGTTATCCATTGGCAGGAAGTGCTGTTGTTGTTGGTGAGTTGAGTGGCTTCCAAAATCGATAATATCGATTCGAGCGGGTCTACCCCGGATGGTTTTGTTGGCGATTTACTTGACAGGAATTGTTAAAGAAACGTTACGGTGCGTGGGACCCAGGAGAAGACGCAGGTGCAGGACTGTGCCGGAGGAAAGAGATGAACGGAAAGAGCGAAGGTTATACCCTTGGAGTGGCCTCCAACCGTCAGTGAACGCTTACGTTGGCGAACACCACGGCGTGCACTAGGCCTAAAGTACACAAAAAGAAAATTTCTGTTTATTAATCCCTGTTTAGTGCTTTTAGTCTATGCTTACTGAACTCAGTCTACGACCAACAGTTCATCAACAGTAATCTCCATTTGAGCAGATACGAAATTTGACCACCAAGTCCCAAAAACGAGTCGTCACCGAAGAAGCACAGGGAACCAATATTCATTTGTCATTGGTTAATGGCTGTTTTACTAGGTTCTCGGTCGATTTTACCAGCAAACATCAGAGCAACATGATAACTAATCGATCAGAAACATCAATCGAAAATGGTAAGCAATGTGAAGGATTCTATGTTTCATTCATTCATTCATTCATTATGTTTATTGAACATAATTATACTAAACGTAGAGTAGACTTTTTCTGAATTCTTGGGTAAGAGCTGTTGGGTTATTTCCTGAAGATTTTGAAGATGAAGATACCATCGTAATCAATACCTTTAATATCTCTAAAGATCCTAATATAACAACAGTTCGATATAGTAATCAGCTAGACGATATGTTGTCCTGAGAAATACATAAATATATACGAGGCCTCCAAGATTTGGAGAGGTTCCCTTAACAAATAATTTTGCATGCTTTTATTAAAAGTTGTCTCATAAAGTTTCTCCATGAAAATTGTATTCTAGAGCAAATAAAATCCTGCCTGACGAAGAACGAATACCCCAATCCCTCCAATGCTCCGACAACCGATTCCAAACCAACGAAAAGAATACGTTTTCTAGATAGAATACGTAGCAAAACTTTTCCCAGGTCTATCGCTGTAAGTTCCTCGAAATTCCTCAACACTAGTAGCAGCAGCATGAAAAGCTCTGGCGCAGGGACTCTGGCCCGTTCGCTAGCAGTAATTAACACCAGATTCTTCGCTGACAGAGCAAACATACACGCACGCAGCATGTGTTTTTGGGGCGCAAAAGGAAACATAAATCCCTTTTTGTCCCAGTTGTCCCGGGGTCCGATATTTGCACATATGTCAGCAACTTTTCTCCAACCTTGCCCGTTTGGATGACAAATCCGTATGGTTTGTCACCGAATGGGAAAAAAAATGAAAGGTGTGCTCGTGTTTGCTTAAAAATGGTTTCACAACAATGAAGCAATTATTACTGTTTGTCATCCATACGTCATCATTCGGAAATTGAATATAACTTCCATTTGTTCCCTTTTTTCTGCTTGCTTCCTCTGCTTACCTTGCATTCGTTTGCGTTTGCTCTCGTTGAGCTTTGTTTGTTTTTTTTTCTTCTTTTTTGGTTCACTCTCTCCTTCCATTCAATCCTAACTCCACCAGCCCCTCACCCCTTGCATACCGCCTTTCTACTGTAGGGCTGGGGTGTGGTTGTGTCCCGGGTTGCTCTGCACCAGCAAATGAGCCCCGGGAGTAATCGCAACGAAAATTATTTTTAAACTAATTGTCACTCCCAATCGGGTGTGGATGAATGAAAGGTGACAGCTCGGAGCCCTACGGGCTTTGACAGGCGGAGACATCAGGATGGTAAACACGAGAGCGCAACAAAACAACGCATGTGAATGTGGTTCCTTGCTGCTGTTGTTTGCCCGGTATTGCGCCTTCAGTGCCATGTGAGGGTAGACCACGCCGAGGCCAGGCGAACGTGAAGGCGACAAAGCCCGAATTCCCGCAGGGCTAATCTTTCCTTCATATTGTATTTTTTTCTTCTTTTTCTTACTTCATTCGTTCGTTTGCTTTATTTTTCACAAACTCCCGGCTCTCCCATTTATTTGTTTTGTTATCGATGTCGAGGCCGTGATTTTTAGCTTTGCCTGCGCCATGCAACCCCTATCCTGCGACACTCTGGACGAGGTCCCGTCGTCCGAAAAAAACCGCTGCACTTACGCACCGGAATGATGATTGTTCTGCTCGTTAATCCCACTCTGTCGCTGTTTCATACCACTGCCGGAACTGAGCCTAGAAAGCTAGAAAGATGCCACACCGGGACATTCCCGGGATTTGGGGGACCCTATTTCAAAAGCTTTGTAGAATGTTTGGGTTCCAGAGTTGCTTTATGCAGTAACCACTGATATAAAGGGTTATTTAAAGCGTGATTAAATGCCGGTAGCAACGCGAAGCTAAAATCTAAACCATACAATATCAAGCGGTCCTTCAATAACAAAAAAATACCGTCGCCTCAGTCAAGATCATCAGTAACTTTTAGATATCTTTCATCCCAGATACGTTTCCATCAAGCCACATATATATGTAGACATATATGTACTGTTACACTAGGAAATGAATGCAAAACCGAGACAATAAGACCTAAGTTTGCTCGGCAACCTATTCCCCCCCATGGAACCCTCTACATCCTTCAGCAATTGTGCAGAATATCTTCCAAGATGGCGGCAGTGCGTTTGAAAATGGTTTCGGCAAAATTCGTGCTTATGAAAATCAATAAACTGTTCCGCTTCTCCGCTATATCACCGCCGTTCACCAAATGTACCATCGTTTTCCAACATCCCACTGGAGAGGCTGGAAACTCTCGAGCAATGGGATTGTTTGATCCCCCCCTCCCCCCCTCTTCCCCTCCATTTCGGGAAGGGGCATGATACACGTTCGTACTCATTCAGTTGATTACAGGGCACTGTGTTTACGCGCTGACATTTACCCATTGTCATCTACCATTGGCTGTTGACATAGGGTTTGGCGATATGTTGAAGCACGGTTGGAGACTTCCGAGGCAACCGAAGCGGAGAATCGTTCGCTTTTAAAGATCTCTGAACAAAAACGAAAAAACCAAATGACTGATGTTGCGCTCAGTACTTGGAGCAACCCCTATTGTGGTATCAACTACAGCAAAAAAGAAAGAAAACTCCGCAAACGGGAGCTGTTGAACACAGGGCCCCGTAAAAGCGATAAGACGTCTGGAGGGTCTTTCGGGTAAACTGGCGCGCCGTGTAACATGTTTTCAACTTAAACCTTTTTAAATATTTACAAGCCCTCGACTGGTGACTGTGGAAGAAGTCTTTACATTTCTCTTCTCTCACCACCCCCCCCCCCTCATTCTTCAATCTCCTATGCCCATGCTCCCCCATTTGCCAACACTTTTTTTTCTTACAGCATCCCGCCAAGGGACAAACGAAATGAAAGAAATATAAGCTGCTACTCGTACGCTTCGTGCTAGCGTTTGTTATGCCGTAGGGCATGATGTGAGTGGAGCGAGTGTCCTCCCTCTCCCCACGTCTCCTTCTCCCTCCTCTCATTTCCCACCCTCTTGCCATCCTTAACATGCAAGCGCCATGGTAAGAAACAGGCTGCTGAGGTAAAGGTGGCCGGGATGGATGGTTTTACACGCGTGTATGTAGATGCCTTGAGAGGAATAAGGATGCTCAGGACTTCCGAAACGATTGCACAGCAGTCCCAGCTATGCCAACCGATTTGCCAACACACTCCCTCGTACGCCGTACCCCGACCAATAGGAAACGCCTTCCGATTGCACCCCTCCCGAGAGGGAGGAGCTTACAAAATGGAACCGGATTCGCTCCGTGTTGTTGTTTTCCGAGGTTTTTCACCATTCGTATACACCCGGATTCGGTCATCCCGCTCGTACAGCCAACGTTCGAATGTAGAACTAAACAAAAAAACAAACACAACGACACGCACACACTCGCAGACATACCTTTCTTTGTGTCTCTGGCGTATAACAGTTCGTATCGAGGAAGCGCACGACGGACGCTGTGGCGATGAGGTGAAGTTAGAAAGGGGATGTTTTCACCCCATGCCCAGCCAAAATTCAAACACAGCTGGTATTACGTGCGGCATTCAATGGTCCGTTCGTTCTTTATTTTTGGGATGTTTGTGTGCATGAAGTGCGCGGTAACACCCGGGCCAGCGACTTTCGGCGAGTCATCGTGCGCAACCAATGTTACCGAAATGTTTGCAGCAGCAGAAAATTTCCATCGCATAAAAAAAAACATTTGCGATACTTTCGATGCTGCTTGTTTCATTTTTTTTTTGTTGTTGCCATTTTGCAAAAATTTGAACACGATTTTAACAATGGAGAATAAAACGAACGCAAACAAATACAACATCGTACCCACATGCCATGCATTTGCGAAAAAACAACGCTCCAGATGTGGGAAATGGTAACTTATTTCTCTGATTTCTACGTAGTAAAGGTATCTTTCATCATTTCTTACATTTTACAATGTGGGGAACAAAGAAAGAAATATAGCAAATGGTAGACAAAATGGAACTTATTGGACCTGACACGTATAACAGATTCTATAACGCATTAGAACACAACTTTACTTTCGGGTATACAAAAAGCGAAGGAAAATTATATTTTCTTTTCATATAGGAAGTAAATTTCAGAACTTAAACATGAATGTTTATACCTTCATCGTTTTTTTTAACACACGAACAGGAAAATACTCAGTCAAAAGATTACAGAACAGAACAGACGACTTTGAAATGAGGTTTTCAATAAAAACGTAAATTATTAGTATAAATAGAAAAATACATGTACGAGTCTACTCATCCGTTATAGTGAAGATATTTCTTGGTTAGCTCACCGATTGGAGCAATGATCCGCATCAGAAATAATGTTTTGCTGGTTTAGCACAAATATCATTAGCAGCTAGAACTTACGCTAAATGTTTGTCTTCAACCCCTCAAGATCTTCATGAAAACCGCCACCCCATCCCCCTCCCCAATCTCACCCATGCAGTTAGGATGCAAATCGTGGTTAAGTTTTCCCGTTCCCCGGGCAGCAAAAGCACCTCGTTAGCTATACCTGCCAGCCAACGATACCATTATCCTTGCAACGCTAATTATGGGCCAAGAATGCGCCAACGACTGCACCGACGGCGATAAAGGCGATAAACATCATTAGCTGTACCGGCGGATCGGTTCTTCTCCCGCCCGCGTCCACGTGCAGGATACTTCGATGCGTCGGCATGATAAGATACTGCGGGGTGTACAGTTTTCCTTCTTTGATGTACCGTACGACGGCGAAAAGGGGATTGCTTCCTTGCGCTTGCGGGGGATTTAACCTAGTTAGCAACGCAGTTTAATAATATAATGATGTTGTCGGATGTGCCGTATGGTTGGGATGGAAGCAATTTATGAAATGACTACAGTCATAAATGGTGGGAGGTGAATTTGTTTACCACATACCTATTAAGCTTGATCCACATTTACAAATGATGGGAAATGTTAGTTATTTTAAGTGATGGTTTACATTGAGTATTTAAGAGTATAATAATTTTTCATTGTTACAACATCCCTTCCACAAATCATCATTATTATAAATTGAATTGATTGTGGACATTACGAAAAAATCGACTCTCATATTCTTAGCTTTAGAATTGATAACATTTTCCGAAAATAAATAAAATAGAGCCATGGGAGGTTCGTCGCTTATTTAAAAAAATATAACAAAGAACCAACGATTCTAGCAAAGAAGCAATAAAATAAAAAAGGAAGCTCTAGGATCAGGAAAAACTCGAAGCTTTCTTCTTGTTGCTATCATTCAAATTTAAAATTAATCAAAGCTAATTTTTATATGTTTGCGTTTATAACATTATATAATACCAACCCCATAATGAATGGCTCAAAGTGGGTGTGTGAAGGAGGATGCCATTGATAAAACTAAATCTCCCTCTAAATCTAAAGAAGAGAGACATTCTTTAAAAACCTTAACAAGAACGGTCGTGTGGTTCAAATTATTTATGTAAAATTTTTACATTGTAATGAAAAATCTAATAATTTTTTCTTTAATTAAATTGCTCTGAATTATTGCTTACAAATCAAAGCATGTAATTAAAATTTTAAAAGTCACTGCGCATAATTATGCAAACACGCGAAGTAATTGATCAAAACTGCGTCAATTTCAATAAAGATATCTGTAATAGGAATCGCCAATTTCACAGCATGCCAGATTGAAGTGAGTATCTATGTGGAGACGATGGGAAAACAAAACGCTTCCATACGATACACATAGATTATCTGCAAATAAAATATAAATCATCCACTCGGCTACATCACCCTGCCGAAGACGTTCCATTTAGCGCCGGCTCTTATCGCTCAGTACAGCTGTAATTGATATTAACGACACCCTACCATGTCTAGCAATCCTACATCCCCTCGCGTTTCCCAAGCCCAAGTGCCTCTTGGCAAACCTCTTGGCGTGGAAAACAAAGAGGGATGTTTGCCACCCGCCACCGCTATTACATATGGTCACAAAATCGACGAGCCGGAGTTGTTTGCTCATTTTCGATGCATTTATTCGGCAGGCACATATTTTCACTATCAAATCAAACGTCTCCGACAAATAAAGGGGGAACAAAAAAATAAACGACTCCTCCGGGTGTGTCGAGTGTCCGCACAGCTGCGTGTCCGTAATGCCACAACCAACACGACCAACTTGACACGAAAAACCATTCTGTGCCCAATGGTGGCGAGTGATTTGTTCCCAATCAAACATTTGTTCATTTAACTTTAATATCCGCCGTGCAGTCGTGCACACCACCTTCGAGGCAACTTCGAACCGTACGGATATCCAGCCGAGTAAATCGATACCACCGACCGCTATTGGTGCACTGGCGGACTCAATATCCCGTTCCTTCAAATCTCTCCCTGGTGGTGCCACTCCATCGAAACAATGTGCGTTTGTAACAGTTTGTGTGGGTTTTCCTTCCTTTCAAGGGCGTTTTGATTTCCCAAACAAAAAAATGCTTTGATTTCAAAGTTTTTCATTCTGTAGAGGTTTTTTTTTTCGTTTGAATGTGCCCAGGGAGTAATATGAGCTGGGCGAGTGGCATACTCTCGCCCAGTTCACTCCGGGTGGTGCGGTTATTTGGTTTTATGCTCGACGGCAGTACATGAGTAGCTCTCGCGGTGCTCAAGGACCTACTCGCCCGGCAAGGACTGCAAACAATCGTACAATAATCGCGCCGCTATGGCAGGTTACTCACGCGCGCAAGGACATTCGCCCACATGTGGTGAAAAATATTGCGACCACCTCGCCGCAAAGTTCATTTGCATTTGCACTGGGCAACACTTGACTGATGCTCGAACGCTACGCGACTCGGTTTTATTGCAAAACCTTCTGCTATGGAGAAACCACTCCTAAAGGACTTCTTTTTTTTACCGTTCTCTCACTCGGATACCGTTAGGAATTGTCCAAGGTAGCAAGCTGCTAAGAAGCAACCTGTTTGTTTTTTTGTTCTCCTTCTGAACAACCATTTAAAGTCCATTTTACAACAGTCGAGTGAGGCACTTAAAGCCTCGCAAACACTTGCGCCTGATGGTGCGGGTTTTGTGAGCAATTGTTCATCCATCTATAACGCCGGGACGAACATTTATTATTCATGTGGCTAAAACATCTTAAAGTCCAATATTAAAATCATTCCCTGCTTTTATCAGCACCAATGCCATATTTTTCCGCTGCAGTGTCTGCTCAAATAGTTCCACATTCCACCTATTTCTATTTCCAGCCCAGATCAACATTTGGCCGCAACGGCATATACTAATTGACGATCGCCAACCTCGACAAGCGTTTCAAGCGTTTTGACGAGGCTTCCGGGGTCCCGACGCAGGCGACACGCGCACATCGCGCCAATCATGGGCGATAATTTTATTTTTTACGACCACCAGCCGGATCGTAAAAACGGACAAAATGCACTTGGATTATTAAACGGCCCCGAGGTCGTAAACCCGGTGCCGATATAATTGCGCCAAAGTTGAACGCCAGAAGCGATCCATTTCAGATGGACAAGTTATTTAACCGCAACACAAATAAAATATTAATTCACCCCCATACATAGCATATTGCTTCATAATCTTCGACGCCTCATCCGCATGCGTAAGAAACGTGCTTGCAACAGTTCAATGGAAGTAAAGCGTTACTTTTGAAATATGTTTGATTGCAAGAAAAATTAGGTTTATTATATGAATTGGGAAAGACAAACAAGTAGTTATGAAATAAAATATTATCTTAGCCATTATGATAGCTTCTTCTTCTTCTTCTTTTTCTCCTTCTTCTGCTTCTTCCGCTCCCCAATCCCTTCCTCATCTTCCTCTCCTACCTACCTTTACCCTTCCTACCACCACCATTCCTCCCCCTTCCTTCATCCACCCCCTCTCTTCCATCCCTCTACTCCGACCCCACTCATTATCATCCCCCTTCCTTTCTCCCCTTCCCTCGGATCAACACCCTTCAAGATGAAAGAGGAAGCAAGAAGAAAAAAAAAAGAAGAATTAGGGGTCGAAGGGGTTGGGTGGTGGGGAGGGGATGGATAGGAAGAGGAAGGAAAGGGTTGGGTGTGAAAGGGAGAAGGAAGGGAGGGGGTGATAGGAAGTGGATGGATGGGAAGGAGTGGAATGGAAAGGGGTGGGGGGAGGGGATTGATGGAGGTGGAAGGGTGGGGATGGAATGGTGGGGGTGGAATGGTGAAGGAGGAATGGGAAGGATGTGGAAGGGGTAGGAGGGAGGGGATGGATGGAAGAGGGTGGAAGGGGCAGGGAGGAAGGGAAGAGAAGGAAGAGGGAGGAGGTGAAAAGGAGTAGGAAGGGAAAGGGTGGTAGAGAGGGGAAGGGAGAGAGTCGTAGGGAAGGGATGGAAGGGGGTGGAAGGGAGGGGATGGATGGGATGGGGTGAACCGGAAAGGGTGGTCAAGGAAGGGGGTTTAAGGGAGAGGGGGTATGGAGGGAGAGGAATGGGGAGAGTGTGGAGGGGGTGAAAGGTAGGGGATGAAAGGGGTAGGGTAAAAGGAAGGGTGTTGAAAAGTGGTGATGACGGGTAGGGGTGGAAGGGAGGAGGGGGGGAATGGAGGAGGAAGGAAGGGGGTTAACTGGAGGGGTAGGAATGGCGGAGGAAGTGAGGAGATAGAAGAGTGGGGGAGAAGGTAAGGTGGTTTATTGGAGAGGTTGGAAGGCAAGGGGATAAAAGTTGGAGTTGAGTAGGAGGAGGAGGAGGAGAAGGACGAGAAGAAGGAGGAGCAGAAGGAGGAGGAAAATCTGTGGTAGTTCTGGTAGCAAATCTGCCTTTTGCTCGATATATCTGAATCGTTTTTGGTGGTAGGTCGTTCTACAAGAACGATTTACCTCAGGAACTAAAAGAACTGTTTTTAAATAAAGTGCAAAATGATGTAATAATCTTTCTTTCTCTTTTCAGGTGTGTTTCAAAGATTTGTAAATGATTCGACAAAACAAAAATTTTACAATCAACAGAGCCAACAATGACACAACTTTCAACTGTAACTTCAACTGTCAATGCCCTCAATTAAACTCTTCTTAATTACTGCCGCGCCCTCTACTGACTTTGCAATTGCTTGCACACAAGCTCACAAACAACCTTGCACGCAATTGGAAAGAAAATGCTTCAAAAATTCGTTTCTATTTCACACAACCAACAATCCGCTCATTCATCAATATGAGTTGTTATATGATACTTTGATTCTTTTTATATAAACGTCTTCACGTTAATAATGTGTTTTTATTTTATTACTATTTCATTACATATTACCAGTGGCGGATCAACCTAGGTGCGGAGGGAGCGGCCGCTCGGGGCCTCGCCGGTTGAAGGGGGCCTTGCCTATGAGGGAAATACTGCTAGCGCGCTTGAATCAAAAATTTAAATTGTATAAATCTGTTACAGAACGTCTTATATAAGCAAAGAAACTTTTTAAACGATTAAAAATAAGCTGGTAAATAGACTGAGCTATGGTATAAACTGGCTAAAGCTAGTGCGTGTTGCTTTCACTCAATGTAGTGAACTACTGGGCGCCTCCATGAACTGTAGTTTCCGAAAGCTACGTTGAGCTTTTTTTGTGACTTTGGTTAATCATTTAGCTTATATTATTTAAAAGCTGCGATTTTATACATTCACCCTGAGCTTTCAAAAAGTGAATGATTATTGCGTTGGTTTACTACCGCACAGTTGAAAAGCTTGTGATGCTGAACTTTCAGCGCAAATAATACTGAATAAACAGAATTCTTTTAGTCTTTTAATTCATGCGTTCGTAGTTTTCGAATACTTGCATATTGTGAGGAATTTAACCAGGAGCAAAGTCTTTTATAATATTTTTTAAATATTCTAATTTTACGTGTGCTGTCATGTTATTATGTTATTGGGTTTTTCAATTTCTATATCTTCTTTAATCTTCGTTGCTCCAAAACTGTAGCATAACATAACACAGAAATCTGTTTGTTCTAAATACCTTATCCATTGGTGGAAAACAACTCGGTTGCAGGCGAAAAATTTCCGTAACCCATGGAAAAATACCTTCAACATAGATTTCCTGTATGACAAAATGTGTAACCAAAAATTTCAGCAGAATTCGGCAATAACGTTACGTAGAAATGTCCGTGTGTACAACAGCTCCCTCTATTGGTCGGGTCCATAACGCATGGGTACAAAATACCATCGATGAACCATATCCTTAGCAAAGACAAACACCCTTCATCGAATAAAATTTTCCACATAACAAACATGAACGTACCCCTGGTAATCAGTCTCTCTCCGGCTTTCCCAAAAGCTCACTTTCGCTCTCTCGTGCGCGCTGGCTCTTTCAAATTTTCTCTCGTGTTTTAACAACCAGTCATGGAAAGCGTGAAAGCGCGTTTCTACTCACACAAAAAAACACAAAAAAAGGAAAAACAGCCGAATACCTTAAAACGGTTCACCGTTCTAACCGACCAACAGTCAGTGTCGGGATTGCAAACAAATCGGAAGCGAGCGGTAACACACGGAAGCGATACGCACACACAAGAAGCAAATCGATCCGCTCGATTTCAGCCTCTCACAACGGTTTGTCGTACAGCAAAGTAGTGCTCGGGAACAAGGGACGAACAGAGCATATCTAGCCACCCGTGTACTACTATGTTACAAACGTTCGGCTGATTACTACCCATAGGCAGTGGTGAATGCGACTGTGTATGTATACGAGGTGCGTGATTGATGCTGTGGTGTGTGTTGTGTGTACGTCCAATATCGGTAATGCTGTGTGCCTTTCCACCAACCCCAAAAGCCTTCCCGTAGCGAAGAACAACATGCTGCTGGTGTTAAACTTCGGAGCAACTTGCAGAGCGCTTTGAACGCGATTGTCTGTCGATTCCACACCATATCTTGGGGGTGGAAGAATTTCAAGAACAACCTCTACCTTTCCCTTTCCATCTCCTGCTGCTGCTGCAGCATCCTAGAGGAGTTTTCTTTTTTTTCTCCGGCATGTGCTTGAAAGGACGTGAGTGAGGCTCGTTTCAACGGAAAACGGCCAGAACTCTAAAGCTCGCGCAACGTCTGTAAAGAGTCCGTTAAAATTGTTGTTAATACAAACAGAGCCTAGACGAAGATGAAAGCGAAAATCATAAATACCTTGTAATGAGAGTGCAAACAATAACAGTGACAATGTGAGTGTTGGCGGGAGAACGATGTAGAAGACTGTAAAAGATAATGTTGTGCATTAGCTGCAAACAATCTGAACGTATCGTTCCAGAAGAAAATATTGGAAGATAAAAATCGAATCACAGCCTCGCCACGGATTAGTGGCACCCTGGGGCGAAACCGTCAATCAACACCCAACCAGCGAAGACCAGGTAGTGTTTCGCTACCTCGCTAAACCACAGTACCAAGCATACTGGATACACCGAACCTTTGTGCAATCTTGCTCTTCAAAAAGACTTTACCCAGCACGGAATATCTCGCATCACCGTATCCACACCTGAGTTCTAGTTTAAGAAAAGCGTTTAGTTATTGTGGGGTCTTTTTTTTGTAATTTGAAGAAACGCTTCCACCTCTGTGTTCTCCTTGTTTGGGAGTACTAGCATCCGGCGAGTTACAGATTTGGTGGGCGGTTAATCAACGCCCGCTTCAACGGTTGCACGACAAACCGAGGGCAAAGAGTGTTGTTTGGAGTAAGGGAGGTGTGTGTCTATGAAGGAAATTAAAAAAAAGTAAGGAAATGAGTTTACTTCCTCCTAGCACCTGGTGGTTGTCACGTAAAGCAGCTCACAAGACTATCGGGGGCTCACGATCAACGAGGTCCATCTTGGTCCGGGGGATCACCCCTTCCTTGCATTTACCCCGCTATCGTCAATCAACTACATCGCAATCAATATGAAGACATCCGTCCGTGTGATGTGAATGTTGGTGCAGGTTACGCTATCTCGTTCACCATCAAGGTTTTGTAGCGAATAATGCCTACCACACAGCCATTTGGCAAACCCCCGTCACGTCCCGGTTGTCGGCCGTGGTGGACGAAATAGATCGATCACCATTAGTACTATCCGGTGTTGTGGGTGCCAGTGACGTTCGGTGCGGTGTGTGATAGTGAGCATGCATGAGACTCGAAAGGCTTACCACCGGTAGTGTGCTGTGTTCCCGCGTACTGCGTATCGGGCACGGAATCGATACACGTTTGTGACTGGCTGAAGTCCTCGCAGTGAAGCCGGTTCGGTTGAGTAACGATGACTGTGCAACACCTGCACGCTAATACGCTGGGGCAGTATGTAAACAAGTGTATTGGGCGAATTTGAAGGCACCAGAGCAAATGGAACGTTTGTCATATCAGCTCAGGCTAACATGCTCGCTTCCTCATCCTTCCCCCGTGAACCCTGTCCCTTTTTCGGCACGCCGTTTCTTCAGGAATGCAGGACACCAGCAGATCAATCAAATTAACTTACCGCACTTGTCTCTGTCCACAGCGCGCAACGGTACGATGGTTTTTGATCAGTGAGGTGCGAAGAGAGGAGTAAAAAAAAAGCAATCAGTACCTACTAGCAGCTACCATTAGTATCACAGCACCGACAGGTGACACAGTGTTCCCTGCACAGTGCGGAACACGAGGCTAGATCCGTTAGATGTACGCATACCGTACAGCACTGCAAACGTTGCTGCAGCAAGGCGTGCAACTGGAGCACCGTGTCGAACTACGCCAATCTACTTCCCATCGGATAGATGACCCACGTCATTGTGGACGGTGTTAGATCGTAATTTGTCGGAAAGGTGGCCTGCAAACACCTGCAGAATAACGAGGGTACCCCAGCCGTAGCCGGTGTACAACCATTGTCCATCGATACATATACGTACGCACACGCAATACACACCCCCTCACACAGCGACGCATATTATACGCAGCGAAAATGGTAAGCAAACGACCACGGAGTGGTGATGGATCCCGCTCACCCTAGTCCAATAGCTGTCAAGATAGTGATGCCGTTCACCACCATTAATATTTAGACTTTTCATTGCGGTTCGGCAAAGGAACAACTTTACCACTGTGGTGCGATCCTTTCGGCACGAGCGATATGTGTGCATGTGCGTGTCGGAATCACACTTACACACTGCTATTTTTTTCCCCCCATTTTCCCGCATGTCTCTGCCGACGACCTCGACACTAGTACGGATTCGTGAACTACGCGCTTGAGCTACTAGTTTTAAAAAACTTCGGTCTAAATATATGGGAACAAATAAAGTAAGTGCAGCAAACGACGCGTGGCAAATGGATCCCGGACTGTACCGCCGAGTCTATTGTTAGATAACACTTTATTTTCTCCTGCGTGTCTTTTCGTTTTTTCCTCCCACTTGCTCAGTAACTTTACAATTGAATTCTGATGCGCGTGAAAGTTTGGGTTGTTTTTTTTTTTCTTTATTTGAATGTTCTTGTAGATTTCTTTTTTATTTTCTGTGTGTTTGTGTGTGTGCAAGCTCCTCTTCTTTTCTAACTTGATCTGTTCTGGCATCTCCAGTGGATGACGGTCAAACATGGTAATAAGGAACAAAAATGAAAAATATGGCTCAATGGATGTTAAGATGGAATCAGTTTTTATTACCATCAGTCTTGGCAGTGAAGTTAAGCTCGAAAGCTGGTCAAAGCAGATGTACAAATTATGTGAAGAAATTGTTAATAACTGTGCAGCACCATATTTTTCCCCTGCGTGTACATCCGTATGGTTCTTTACCATCAAGAGTTAATTGGATTCCTGGCAAATCCAGCTGACCTAGTTTAAAAAGCTGTCCCAATCATTTTCTTTCCTCTTGTGCAATCTTTTTCTTTTTTGCTCTTCTTCTTCCTCTGGACGTTTTTATGTGTTCCCCTTTTTTCTATTCTTGCACAATATCGCTTACTGAAGTGAGGAACCGAAAGTCTCTCTGGACATTTGTGGATGCTACGGCCGTTTTTCGGTATTGCCTTTCCGCCAATAGATTGGCACAAACATCAGCTGCTACGGGGCCTGAATATTGGTACTAGCGGGAATGTGCAATGCTTGGCACGGGCCCAACATGGACACCCCTGGTTCGATTGTGATGGTTGATGAGTTGCAAAAACCCTCTCTGCGCCAAAGTGTGGACACACAATAGACGACGCGCTGGTGCTTCGGCAGTGAGATATCAGTGCGACTTTTGGGTCGATTCCACACGTTGGCAGCGCATCAAAAGCGCGCCCGAGTACAGTGCTGGAATCAAACCTGCATCGATCCCGGACCCGGAATCCGTAATACGTTGAGCTACGACTAAGTGGGGCCCCAAAACCACAACAAAACTGACGTAATTTTATGGTCGTGCTCCAGAATTAAGTATCCGGCAAACGCAAGCAATATCATTGTTCATTGTTCCGGCCCCGAACGATGGAAGCATTGATGCTCGACATCCTCAACAACGTGGCATTTTCATTAATTAGTAAACTAGTACATTTCATCCTAACGCCAAAATGAGCAAACGAACACGTTTTACAGTCCGAGCAGTGTTTTTTTTTTTTTCTTCGTACAGAACAACAGTTCATTTGTGGTCAATTATAGCATTGTTCCGATTGTTAATTATACTGCTCACCATAAACTCATCCCTGTCTTCTTCCGTGGTCCAATGATTTTTAGTGCGATATTCACTGCCCAAAGCTTGTTATTTGAATAGTACCCGGCTCACTCGCCTGGTCGTAATTAAACAACGAGCTTCAATTTGCAGTAAAAACACAATTCTCGTTACTGTTTTATTATTTTGATAAAGTATATACCCTCAAATATCAATTATTTTAGGAGGACAAACATTGAAACATGTTGTAAGCTTCCCCATAAAAGTAAACCTTCAATAATTTCAATAAATATTCAATATTTACATTAAAGGCAATTTTATGCACTTTTATTAATTCAGACAACGGACGTCCTAATGATACAATAGTAGAAACATCTTGAAGTTGCACGAATTACAAATTAAAATTATCCCGTCTTAATGATCTACTTGTAATGATTGTCCACCCCACGGAGTTCCGATACAGATGAAATATAATCCACCATCTTCGGTGTAGTGCCTTGCCTTGGGATATTAATTTGACATAGTGCTAGTCAGTTTAGAATTTGGGAACTTGCTCACAATACCAATCAGTTTGGAATGTTGTAGTTAGCATTATTTCTCACAAACTTTCCTTCAGGTCAAGAAGTGATACGATTTTGTTTTCTCCAATGTACCAGGAAAAAGGCGCAGGTAAATATGGAAGGCCAATTTTTGGTGAGACAGATCTATGAAGATGACATAACGTACAATCTGATAGAAGCCGCTGTGGACATACTTAGTAAGTACCTAGGTAGCAGATACACGATTAACCCAACAGCACCCAACTGACCGTCTTCCTATCTGTAGACATCCCTGCCGGCGACATACTGGAACTGTTTGGCAAAACTTTCTTCGAGTTTTGTCAAGATTCGGGCTATGACAAGATACTGCAGGTGCTCGGTGCAACGCCGCGTGATTTCCTGCAAAATCTGGACGCGTTGCACGACCATCTCGGCACCCTGTATCCTGGCATGCGGGCACCATCGTTCCGCTGTACCGAAACGAACGGGCAGCTCGTACTGCACTACTACTCCGAGCGTCCGGGGCTAGAACACATCGTGATCGGGATCGTAAAAGCCGTCGCCTCCAAGCTGCACGGTGTGGACGTCGAGATCAAAATCATACGTCGCAAGGGTGACCCCATCGAGGTTGAACCGAGCAAACCAGCGGTTGACCATGCCGCTCCGAAACCCCGACATTCGCTCCCGGTCACGATGCCGGTCAAACCAGTTCCTATCACGTCCCTGGATCCGGCCGTGCCGGAGCTAGCCAACCTGGGACTGTGCAAGCGAATTCTAGCCTCCAAAACGTACGGTGAATCTTATTTTTCGAATAGACTTAATAGTAGGTTTCAAACACGGTTTCGCCCGCTAGTGCTTCTGTATACCCCGGACGAGCCACCTATTAATAGCCCATCTATCTTCTGTATCATCTATTTTCATTTCCGCGCATCCCGTCCACCTGTCCCGTGCACCATCGCTCATCGCTAGATCTAGCCACCTCCAAGAGCAACTCTGCGCTCAAGCAACCTACCGAAACGGCGTCCAGTCATGGCAATAAACTTAGCATAAGCAGTAGTCAAAATGGAAGCAATAGTATACCGCTCTGCGGTGCGGTTAGCAAAGCTAGTAAAGACACCAATACCAATTGTGATAGCAGCCAAGCGCACGGAGACGGGGAGTGGAAGAAATCGAGCAAGACCCCAAACGCTACCGTCGAGCGGTCGGACCATTTTCAATTTCTAATAACGGAGATATCCGGCCCAAAGACGCCGACACGCCGTTCGGACGAGAAGGATCAGCAAGCGGTGTGTCAGCTGGTGGCAAAAGGTATTCCGATCGGGCATATTTCGTCATGAAACTCCTCTTATTAACTTTCGGTTCGTAAACACTTCCAGAGCCAATGATCTCGCCAATGACGTTCTGCAAAATCTTTCCATTCCACCTAATGTTCAACCGAAACATGCACATCGTGCAGGCGGGACGATCGGTTTCAAGAGTCATTCCCAGGTAGGTGAAACTATACAGATATTCAACAGGATGGTAATAAGTGATGTACACGACGCTTCCTCTCATACCGCTTTGCAGAATCTACGAAAAGAATTGTCCTCTGCTGGCACTATTCGAAGCAGTTCGGCCACATCTGCAGCTGAGCTTTGAAAACATTCTGGCCCATATTAACACAATCTACGTCCTGAAGACGAAGGCAGGTGTGATGTCCAAAAGCGAGAGATATCTAAGACTGAAGGTACGTAGCAGAGCTTGGTTTTTCGAACTTTCTACAAACTTCTTCCTATATAATCTACACCTATAGGGACAAATGATGTACATTCCGGGATCTGATCTGATACTGTTCCAATGTTACCCTAGTGTAATGAATCTCGACGATTTAACCAAGTGAGTATAGCAGGGGAAGTTCCGTACGATGTGCACGTTACTCAACCTGAATGTTTGCAGGAAGGGGCTACACATCTCCGACATTCCACTACACGATGCCTCGCGTGATCTGGTGCTGCTGAGTGAGAAATTTGAAGCCGAATACAAGCTCACCACCAACCTGGAAATACTGACCGATCGGCTACAGCAAACGTACCGCGATCTGGAAAGCGAAAAGCAGAAAACGGATCGACTGCTCTACTCCGTCCTGCCGAAGACGGTGGCCAACGAGCTGCGACATCAGCGGCCAGTCGCACCGAAACGGTACGACTCGGTAACGCTAATGTTTTCCGGCATTGTGGGCTTCGGTCAGTATTGTGCCGCAAACACGGATCCCGAGGGTGCGATGAAGATAGTCAAGATGCTGAACGAGCTGTACACGATCTTTGACGAGCTGACGGACTCGAAGAGCAACTCGAACATCTACAAGGTGGAAACGGTCGGTGACAAGTATATGGCCGTGTCGGGGTTGCCTGATGAGTGCGAGAATCATGCGAAATGTATCGCACGGCTTGCACTCGACATGCTCGACATGGCGAAGAACGTCATGATGGGCACGGAAGCGATGGTAAGAATGGCTAACACTATGATATATCAGTACTACTACTATGAGGAGACAGTGGAGTAAGCGACCGTTTTGCAACATATTTGATATCTCTTCTCTGTGCTCGTTATGCAGAAAATCACCATCGGGATCCATTCTGGCGAGGTCGTAACGGGTGTCATCGGTAACCGGATGCCGCGTTACTGTCTCTTTGGCAACACCGTCAACCTAACCAGTCGAACAGAAACGACGGGCGTACCCGGTCACATCAACATCAGCGAAACCACGTACAAGTAAGTGATCAATCTAGTAGATCTATATATTTCTGAAGCTTACGTGGAAGCGGCAATTTCACAATGCTACCGGGTAGTTGGAAGTTTTCCCGCAAAACGTCCCGTATGATGCAGCGGCTGATGTGCTTTAGCGATGGTATACCATACACCTGTTCCGCTGGCAGCAGACCATCCTCCAGCAGGGCAGTGTACTTGCAATGAAACATCTCCTTCCGAACAGCGTACAGATGGGGTTTGTATGGCAGCTCCACCATAATGATCGTGCGCAACAGCAACTTCAGGCAGGACACCAACTGGAACGGATAGCAGCGGTCCTCACTCTCGGCCAGCTTTTCCAGCAAGCTCAACACCGGACTTGCACCACCATCATCCGGGCAGGGGTTGGCACCGTGACGCAGCAGTATCAGCACAATGTCCGGTGCGGAGGCCTGCAAAGCAACGCGCAGAGGCGTAGCCTTACCACACGAATCGATGGGCACGTCGATAAATCTGCAACACAAAACATTCTGCTAGTGGGATATTGCTTGGCAAAGCGCCAGAGCAGCAGATGACTTACTTCGTTTGGCGCAACCGTTGGTATGCATAGGAGTAGGTGGGATATAATGCCCGTGCCTTCGCTGAATGGTGCAGAAAGAACACTACCGCCCGCAAGTTTTCATCCTGATCGTTGAAGTCACTCTTCCAGCCGGCAATGAAGTGTGGCGCATTACAACCAAACAGTGCTCCAAGAAATAGCCGTTCGAATGTTTTTTCACATTTGAAAATTTCATCTAAACAAAAGAATGAGATTTGATTATCCAAAAATCTTTCGGCATTAGCATCAATAGGAGTCTCGTACCAAGCAAGTTCCTCACTATGTTCGAATCCTCCAACCCCCAGTCCCAGCTGATGCGTAGTGCAATGTACAGCACGTTGTGATATTTGCCCATCATGCAAACCTCGTAGTTATCACCCTTCATCCGGTTGTGGTAATCGATGGCGGACGTCACAGCCAAACCGACGGCTAGCTGCGTGGAGGCGGTTTGCCGTCCCTGGATGCAGCCGGATATGACCGAGTTCAGATGGCTGATGATGTCGCGGCGACCGGTCCGTGACATCAGTCCGCTGCGCTCCATCTTGTTGAAGCACTCCTCGAAAAAGACATCAAAAACGTACTCCATTGAATCTACACTCGAATCAATAATTCATTCAGCCTGCTAGGATATAGTGTGCGCCGTGTAGCGTTTAGAATTTAACTGCTGAGGGTCGCCGACCAGGAGCATACAACCGGCGTTCCAACAACGAACCCAATCACACCGTGAAGCCCTGCAACCTTACCAACGTTATACCTTACACCAACACATCCACAGGGAAGGAAGTAACGCACACGCCGTCGGTGCTGCAGGAAACATCTAAAATCGCTTAGACAGCTCTATGGCTTCGTCACAGGTGTGACTTATGCGCCAGCGCATCGAAATTCCCCTTTGGAAATTCCCAACGGCTCAAACTGGATTGAGCTGGACGCTTGAGTACTGCAGTTCGTGTCTGGCAGTTACCGAAGTGATCTAGAAATTGGAACGCATTTCTTACATCATGCGTGAATGGCCTTCGGATGGGAAATCGATTCGGAAGCATTGACGCACACACGATGTGTCGTGTGGCCCGGCGATTATGTAACTTTAAACATTGTTCTTACGCCTTTGTCGGCATATACGGATGTCATAAACTAACTCCTCCTCCCACTTGTCCCGTCATAATGTTAATTACGTGTTCCTGATTGGGAATTACTATAGTATCAACTTGAACATTAAGGAGTTCTGGAATTGATTGACTCTTTTAAAGATCAATCCCATCCCTTGAATATGTCCATTTGGACTCCCTATCGAGACTTGAAGATTCCCTCAAATTTAATTAAGAAATCTCTTCTTTCAATAAATGTAGTCTTAAGGATAACTATCGTTCTCTATCATTTGTTTTTTTTTTTTTTCTACAGGCTGCTTTGTGACCCGGTCAATCACGATCCATCGTTTAATCTGGAGTACCGCGGCCCTGTTGTGATGAAGGGAAAACCGGAACCGATGGACTGCTGGTTTTTAACACGTAAAGGGACACCGGCAACCAAATAATTCCCATATTCCACATAAAGGATGCACCAACCTTTCCTGCTGTTTTCCGAAACAGAAGAAAAACACACATACACACAACGTGTACTGGAACCAAAACCAAACTCAAAATGTAAAAGATCGCCGATAGCGAAACCTGATAGCTTTTTACTTCTCAGCGGTGTGTTTATAGATGTTTGATGAACCAATTGCCTGTCCCTTCCAGGCTACTCGTTTGTTGTAATGATCGTGACAAAATCGTGTAAAGAAACCAAACAAAACAAACCTAAAACGGCAGAGGAATCCATTTCCGTATGCTTTAGTGTCAGCCGTAGTGTAGGATGTATGTTTTGTACCTTCTGCCAAAAGCGATCCTAGATTTTTGTGAACCCCACGTACACTGCTATTGAGACACAACTATGAGGCACGGTGCGGACATGCAGCGGTTAATAACATAACAAAAGGTGAGAACTCACTATCGAATATGACGGGAACTGGCAAATACTAGACACGGTTACAGTTCTGTTCTACTCTCTGTCTAACTTTCAAACACTCGTTTCCAACGGAAAAGTTACAGAAGAAGGAATAGCGTGAACGGCACCATTCCAGCAAAACCATGATTAGTGTCGGAATCGTTTATTATACTGTTATTCAATTCTTCTCCTATTACACAGCCTTGGTGCGTACTTTTGTAGCCTTTTTAGATAGCTGTACAATGAGAGTATTTATAAAAACAAAAACGATATAGTTTTGACGTTGACAGTGTAGTATGTAGGTACGATTGTAGTCTTCTAAAGATTTAGTAGATTGACACAAGAACATTTAGCTAATAGAATTTGGGCCAATCGTGATAGATGTACAACTAGCGGAATGCAACATCGGTGCCAACCCGAACAAACAACACAAGCTAACAATGCGCGCGAAACCAATTTATCTAATGCAAACCTAACAAAAAAACAAACATAATAACCCCATTACACAAGCGAATCTGGTGTCTAGTAATACATTTCATTAAAATCATTACCCCCATTGGCATTCATCCACTTCCTTCCACGCAAACAACCACACATACACACACATACACACATGAAAACTGATGAATACGCTACAGCAATCGATAATATAGGGAAGGTGGCGAGCAGTACGCTATAACGAACTAACGAATCATGCTTCATTGTGAATGATTCCTAACGTAAAGCAAATGATGTTATGACCAGAGCAAACAAATAAAGTCTAAATAACCCTCTCTACATTCTTTCGTGGTGTAGCACCGACGGATTGTATGTTAGCACAAGTGTCATTGATAATATAACCAACATTCCACCAAACAGCCGATAAAAACCAATTGTTTGGGTTTATTATTTCCCATCGCTAGGATTTCGTTTCCAACTGTTTTCTTTATTCTCCTTCGTGAAACAAGCAAATATTTACCATATTCTACAGGTATCATAAAATTACATGACTTTTTTAAGTGATTTTTAAATTTGTAAAACAATCATATGTTTAATTACAATTCATATAATAATTTTCATGTTTAGATTTAGATTTCACATTGATGGTGTTTTGAAATAAAGTTCTTGTTCATGTATGATGAAGCAAATTAATATTTTTGATTTATTTTACATCTTTTACAATGAAGTAATAGTTGCATCATTTCATTTAATATTTTTATTCAAACTGCCTACTTTTATTATATAATTATCATTGTATTCTGCAGCCGATACGATTGATACGTTACTATGATTTGTGTTCAGTTTGTTGTTTTTTCTACCCTTCCCACACCATAGTGGAAAGTTTAGGGGTTGCAAAAGCGTCGGAAGCTCAACCTTACAACTTTTCTGCATTAAAGCTTTTGTCTTGTGTCTTATGAAGCTTCTGGGGAAACTTTATTATATTCCATGACCGTCACACGGCAAGAAGTGTCTTCCAGTTTTATTGGGTTAACGCATACGTAAGTATTTCGCTGAAGGTATACGTTTAAATTTAATTCTTTAAAAACAATAAACAGCCAACCAGTAAAGTATCTTGAGTATATTTTTAATTTTCAAATAAATTTATTTTAGGTTTACAGATATTTATTTCGTTTATTTGACACAGAATAAGCGAAATGACTTAACTGTGCAGTTTGCACAACGCTTTACGTGCAGTAGTCACTTTTAAACTCATTCTCCTGGTCGGCACGCACAGGAGCACCGTTCAGCGGACACACCACTATGCTAGAACGCAATTCCATCATCTGTACACGGATACGCTGCACGTATACGCGCGGTACCATCAGCAAACGCCATGTCAATGGATTTAGTGGATTTGTGCGATACTCCCAGGTGAGCAACACCTTGAGCGGTTTGCCAACATGTGTTCCCGCGACGATGGCCGAATAGTTACCGCCCGGCTCGAAGTATACCGGATCCTTGGAGAAGTCCATCTTGCCGGACCGTACGCCTCCCTCACCATGCAGCTCGATTGCCATTTTGCCGATTTCTCCACCGTGTATAAGACTCTCCTCCTCCTGGGAAACACTCATCGTAATTCGGAAGTGGGATCCTGCGAAAAAAAAAGAAAGCTATGATGGAAGGAGTTTCCTCTTTGAAGGGAGGCGTTGGTGATACTGACGGCAGTATGGTGAATCTGCACCCGTAATCATGTAAACACTGAGCGGTGCATTCGGATTTGTGATAACACCATTTTCAATCAGTCTGGTATAGCTTTCTTGGGCTTTCAGCCCAAACTCAATGCAGTAGTGACCGTCCCGGTCACACTCGAAACATTCACCACGCAGAAACTGTGCGTACGATTCACACCCGATACCGATGAATGGACAGCTGTGCAGTATGCTGTCCGTGAGGAACTGGTGACAACGCAGATGGTTACAGCCGAAGAATTCCTGGAAGCCCCAGAAAAATGACTCATCATGCTTGCGGATGAACTTGTTCATTGGATCGTTACATCCCGGCTGATTATAGCCACCGTTCGGATAGAAGTCTACGTGCCCGATCGGCTGGTACATGCCTAGACCACCCTTGCTAACCCACTCGGATCCGTCGGAATGGATAATGTCCACAAACTTCGCATCGCTTCGATCCAGGCGCACCAGTGGATCCGTGTCGGAAAACAGCGGTTCGGCCGGGTCGAGCCCCGTTATGCGGCCCAGCTGCAGGCCGAAATCCTTCTGCAGGTGGTACCCTGCGTAACCGCACAAGTGAGATCCAAGCGAATGGCCCAGCAGATGCACCTTGTCCAAGTTCTTCATGTTGAGCTCTTCCTGCAATCAGACAGACCAAACGAAGCGAATGTGTAGCACAAGCGTAGAATGGTGCAAACTAGCCAAAGCGCCTACAGCCTACAGCCTACATAAAGCAAGTTGATCACATGGGCCGTAATCGCACCGATCAGCCGAATGTTAGCGCACGTTTGAGTATACGGAGGGTTCGATGCCTTTCGCCAGTCAATCACTACGCAAGTTGCAGTACGATCCGGATCGGTATCGATCAGTGCATTTACCATCTGCTGAATCTATTAGATAGAAAGGATGATCAGTTTTGCTGACAACTCATTGTTGCACTACACTAATCCTTACCCATGGTCGATCACCGGACTCTATATAGCCGTGTGTAATGAAATAGATGCGTCCCTTAGGATTGATGCCGAGATGACGCACACTTGCCGGATTGTTGATATCAATAAACTTCGGATGATCGGTGTTCGATTTCACAAACACTGGATATCGTACGTCCACCTGCGAGGGTGACTGCGGATGGTAAGCGACCGGTCGCTTCTCGTCAATCCATGGATAGGTAATGGGGAAGCAGCCATATACACCATAACAGCGCACATCCTCGGCCAGCGAGAATTCACCTTTGGTTTCCAAGCAAGTATATATTAAAACGCATCATACAGACTCTAACGCACGTACAATGATGTCACGCCTTTGGTCACCTACCGCTTGTCAAGTTGCTTTCCGCACTAAGCGTTTTATTGTGGATGAGGTTGATCAACGAGTTGTTATACTCATGGTTTGCCATGAACAACATCGTTTGCAGCAAAAACCCGGTAGTATTGCTTAGCTCCATCGTTGAATGTGTGGTTCAGTGGTCCACCCTGCACACACTGTCATCGGACAACAACTTTCGTTACTTTGGTTGATCGCTGACTAGTATAAATTGATCACTCCACACACAAACTGTGCCCGTTATTATACCGAGCTCATGAATGGCTTCCGCCCGACTAAAGGCGAAGGGCGGATGCCACACCGGCAACTGTACATTGGCTCTACAATTAGTTAAGTCTCAGCAAAAAAAACCCACCCTATTGAGCTGTTCCGAATCAGAGGAAAATAAATCTGGCCGAGAGATTCACATGAGTAAACCACATGGAAGATTCCGCATCAGTCGACGTCTCGGAGACAAAGAGTCGCTGATAAGGATAGATTCAGCGAACAAATGACGGTGATGTTCGAGTCCTGGAAACAGCCGCTACTTCCACTAACAGAGATGGAGAGAGAGAGAAGGGATAAACAACAAGGAAGAGATTGAAAACGCACTTCAACGTTACTCACGTAAACAGTGTTGAAGTTGTAAGCAATCCTGAACAACGTAAACTGCATCGGGAACTTTATTCGAGCGAGTTCTTTGCGATTACTACTGGTAAGCACATGAGCTATGCAGCCGTGTTTAACAAAACAAGCGTGCTATAAATGCATGTAATCTAGTAGTTTGTTGTCAACAATGGTGTCAAGTACATGCTCACAATACGGCACCCACGGTCTTCCAAGTTTGACCACATCTGATGAACTTTCTTATCGATTTTTAAATGAGCTGTTTTTACCGCCAACTATCAGTCTATTCTGGAACAGCCTTGTACATTACAAGCCATTTACAATTTGTCTAAAAATATCAATAGTTGTGCTACGGAACCAGGCAAAACAGTGAGAATGTGTCGGCAAAATAAGCAACAAAGAATTCGAAAAAAAAACTCCAACTATTCATCTGTGGTCTCGTAGATAAAAGAGATTCTTGGTGATGATGATGATCTCCTCTTGTTATCGACTAAATTCAGCTGCAGGTAGAATCTAGATTTCAATCTTCACATCTGAGATCTTCTCTAGAATCATCTATGCTATCCCTTAGACATCTTCTATAGTAAAAACATTCAAATAATTAAGTATTAGTTGACAAATATCTGAATGAAAATATCGCTAACATCCTCAGAGTGCAAAGGGGATGATAACGCTGTCGAGCATTCTGCACATTTCACGCAAATCCCAAGAACATCTGCACTGAAAAGTCATTACGCCGGTCGCTTTCATGTACCGAGCGTTCTCGTGAATGTACGCACAGGCGCATCATTCACGTCACTGATAGTGGCAGGCATTCTAAAGACACAAAGTTCAAACGAGAAGCTGATTCGTAAACACGGATTTGAACGGATAAGCTGCGCGATTCCTGCAACACTCTTCGCAGTGCCCTTCGCACCCGCGATCGGGCATGATGCGACAAAATCAGGGCAGAAGAAGCCGGATTTTGACATTTGCCCGGCTCGTGTGTTGGCTCCTTATCAAGTGCGCAGCACACACGCACACCAAGATTACCTTGAAAGGCGCGCGGACCATGGCACGCTACAAATAAGACCGGTTTGGTTAGATTGAAGCTCTTGATACACGTGTATATTTATATGTTTAGCATAGAATTTTTTTTAATAACAATACATTGCATTGATAAGGGTGGATGAGCGCTGGCGACTGCGCCTAGTCGAGAATGGACGTTTGGTGAGATATTAAAATTAGCTTAAACATAATCGATACATTAGTAGCGACGGTTGTATCCAGTCTACCAGTTCAGTGCTATTTTTGTTTGCATTTCGCTTCGGATAATACGCCCACGTCGTTGGTGGAGATGGCCACATTAGCCGTCTGGCAGAGCCTCAACGTCGTTGACTGTGTGAGGAACTGTAGCTCTACATGCTCGATGTACACCCGCGGCGCACTCATGATGCGCCAGGTGAGCGGATTAAACAGATTCGTCACATAATCCCAGCCCATTTTAACGGATGATGGTTTGCTATTGCTATGGACCTTGATAACACTAGAGTAGTTATGTCCGGGTTCAAACAATCTGCATGGACAAAATAAAAGACACTATTAGCTTCACATACCCGATTAGAGCACGCACCTTCACACTTACATTGGTGCTTCGTTGAAGTAGATCCGCTTCGGCTCGGTACTGCCGCTTCCATCGATGTACAAAAAGATCTTACCGATCTCTGGCCCATGCTCCACGCTTTCTTTAGAGTTGGAAATTTTTATGGTTATCTTCACATTTTGCATCAGGAACGGTGTCTTCGAACCCGTTTTAAAGTACAGCTGTATTGGCGTATTACTGTTCGGGTTTATTTTGCCTTCCCTCACTAGCCGATTGTAGCTGGCCTCACTGTTCAGCCCAAAATCGAGACAGTAGGTATTATCCGCACTGCAGTCAAAGCATTCGCCCGCATTGTAGCTATCGTACGACCCGCAGGACACCACCTTTAGCGGGTTGGTAATACTTTCCGTGAAATACATGTGACTTCGCGAATGGCTGCAGCTGAAGAAATGAAACATCGTCGAGACGAAACGATTCTTCTGATTCCAGAACGATTTGTCACAATCAGGTTGATTGAAGCCACCGTTCGGATAGAAGTCTATGTGTCCGATCGGTTCGAACAGCCCGAGTCCGATCTTTGGCACGAACGGTGTTGCGTCACTGTGCACAATTTCAACAAACTTCGCATCACTGGGGTCTAAGCGCACGAGCACATCTGTTTCGGTGAAGGCAAGTTCGGCCGGATCAAGGCCCGTTATTCTACCGATCGTAACGTTCAGATCATTCCTCAGCGTGGAACCCGTGTATCCCGACAGGTGTGCACCGAGGGAATGGCCAATCATGTGCACGTTATCTAAGTTCTTCATGTCAAGTTGCATCTGCGAAGAAAAAACAAATCCCATAAGGTATCAACATTAATAGAATGAACTAGTCGTAGTCTCTAAACCATTCCATCTTACCATCATCTCTTTAATGAAGTGTGCAGCAATGTTCCCGATCAATCTTATATTGGCAACCGCTTGATTGTACGGTGGATTAGACCCTAAGCCCCAGTCTATAACGATTACGGTGGATTCCGGATCCGTGTCCAACAGTCGATTCATCATGGTTTCGATCTAGCACAAACAATCAAAACGTTTACAAACAGAACAATAATGCTGCAGCATACTATCGTCCTTACCCATTTGGTGGCCCCTTTCTCCAGGAATCCGTGCGATATGAAGTAAATTTTTTTCTCCGGATTTATTTTCGCCTCCTCGATGATCTCCGGCATGTCTAGATAGAGCGAGTACTTGTTCAGATGCTGCGGTATCCCTCGGTTTTGTGCATTGAAGAACACAAATCGCACACCGAGCTCCTCCGGTGATTGAGGTAGCAATGCAATTGGTCGTCTTTCGCTGGTCCAGGGTGGGGTAACGGGATAACATCCAAACATACCGAAACACCCTGAGTATTTAAACGTGTTACATAAAATTCTCATCTCTTTTGCGGTCTAACGCATTATCACGCTTACCTTCGGTGTTTTCATTCGTGAAGTTGGCTACATATAGCATAAAGGGAAGTAAAAAGCCTGCATTTGACGTCATCTTAATGTCTGGGCAGAACAGTTGATTTACTTAGCACGTATACAATCCACAAATTTATATTGATTGGAGAATTTGTACGAAAACTTTCACGATTATAGTACGTTTATAATAAACTTTCACTTTCTTCACAAAAACGCAGTCTATAAGGTGCTTTTATTAGTTATTATTTAACGAGCGGTATGATTGATGATTGGATTTGATTTACGCCAGAAGCCAACTTCAAGTAATGAGCAACTTGTCCAACACTTAACGCGTCTTATACGTTCCTTCTGCATGAGATCTTCCCAAAACAGTTACGATTCCGACTTCCGTGTTGCTTCCACTAGTTTACTTTGCGAGCCCTTGCAGGGTATTGCACTAAGGCGGAGATGATTACTGCTACTGATCTGTCGGTACACGAGAGCGATTTAAATAGCTTTCAACGCCAAACGCGCCTTCTGGTAGACGAACGATCAGGAGAACTAATACTCACGCTCGACCCGAAATCGTTACCGAGACTTTCTGCGCATGTGGAAACGCGACGTAGATTGAGTCTGTACGGACTGGTGGACAGAGAGCGATAAACGAGCTATGAGAGGAAGAAAACAAAAAGATTCAACTCACTGAACAACATGCAGTCGAAGTCGAACCAGAGACAACCCCAAGTAGGCGCAACAATGAGCGGTTTGATGAGCACGCGGTTTTGAAACTGCTTACCCTAATGTGGGAATTTTTTAATTGAAAGAAATTGTTTAATGATACGTCGGACTAATTGTGAAATACTCCTATGGGGTAGCAACGTGAACAGCGAGACAGAACCCCTATGTACAATAGTGGTTTATTTGTTAGAAAGACTTCAAAAAACAAGACTTACAGCAAATGATCTAACCTACCCTTCTACATAGCAAAATGGCAACACTAACGCAGTATAATTATGGCTGTATTTGTAAACGAGCTCTGGGATACATTAAGAAGATAAGAAAGTGTTAAACACACACCCCCAGTGACGTCAATAGAACTATTATGGTAGATCACCTTCGTACATCCGGTACAGCGCGAATGCACTTTGTCCAGCCGGTTCGAAACAATAAACAAACAGCAATCGCACATATAGAGTTAAGTCTTATTGCTCAGATTTATTGTCAATTGTTCATTGTTGGTTGTTAAATTAAATCATTATACTAATACGTTAGTGGTGACTAAAGAGATTTTTAATAAATACGCCATATTAGTCAAAAGCTGAATGTATTTTTTTGTTGTTTAGTGATTGGAAACATGTATTACAGATAGAGTGAGAAAAGGTATGTGTGTTGAGAAGGAGAGAGTGAAAGAGCAAGATAGAAAGGGAGGAAGATGAGAATAAGGATACTAATTTGGACAGTAACTATTGAACACCAGTTGTTCCCATGTGCAGCACCCGTGTACGCCTACTCCGAAAGAGTACGCTGTATTACAAGCTCGATCTTGTCACCTGCCGCCGCTATCAATGGCACCGTTAAACAGCAATCAAAGTCCTGCGTTTTAGTTCCGTTCACCTGTGCAATGAGGGAAAGCATAAGAGATGTAGATATTTCCGAGTTTTAGGAAACATTTTTGATTATTCTCCCGCACCTGTACAATACGATCAAAAGGTCTCAGCAAACCGGCTAGATCCGCGGGACCACCAGACCGTATGCGGTTGATGTAGACACCACGCTCGTAAAGACCATCCGACACCGAAAAGCCGTAGTCGTCGTATACACGGTCCTTGAACAGCGTAACATGAATTGTCTGGACGTTACTCTGCGTACTCAGCCCGAACGAATTGCTCGACGCCGCATCATTGATCGATGGACTGCGTGGTCTACGCTGCACCTTCGCGTACACTGCCGTTGCCGCGTTACGGTCAGGCGTGTTTAAGCCGCTCGCCGGTTCCGAGCGTGCGATCTGAAGATCTACGACGTTTTCAAACTTTTGCAACAATTTGGTGGCCGTTGTGAGCGGAACCCCACTGACACTTTCGCCATTGACTGCCAACAGACAATCGCCAACCTGCAGCTGGCCAACACTTTGTGCGATGCCACCTTCCGCAACTGCACTGATCTTGATGGGTTTCTGCAGATCTTCGCTCGCTGCGAGTGTTATACCTAGTGGGCCACCGTTCGGTTCTAATCGTACGTTAAACACATGTTGCCTTGGTTCTTCCGATGCTGCTGGTAGTACTGGCGGTAGTGATGATGATTGTGGCGGTGGTGGTGGTGGTTGATCGTTACCGTAAGCGATTGTATTGTCCGGTGACGCGGTGGAGGCACTACCAAACCCGACGTAGTTGGTGTTGCTTATATTCATTGACACCATCTTGTAGTGCATTATATCGTCGTACCGCTCCTCGGCAGGTTCGCTATCCACGCTGAGGAGATGGGCTGGTGGAAGTGGCAGATGCTCTGTGCTTCCGCCAGACTGTGTAGGAGCTTTAAGCGTACCGGTACTTTGGCTCGTACCGACGCCATCGTAGGAAGGTGTATTTGACCACACCGGACGTCGGAGCTGGTCATCCATTTGGTATGATTCTGCATTATTGTTCATCTTTAGCATTGTCGCATCAGTGTATCTACAATCACAACACATCAACACTTTTCGTTTAGAAAAAGAACAAGAAAAAAAACACCGCTTCCTAAACGACTTACCTGTTGCCATAGGTAAAAGCACTATCCTCTGCCGTACTGCCGTAGATGCCGGATGACTTTTGCTGGGCGTCGAATAAAAAGTCTGGCAACGAGTTGCGCTTCACCGTCAGCGTTATGAACTCATTTTTGCTTTCCTTTAGCAGCAGATCCAAATTGTAATGCTGCAGCGGACGGTTGTCCACCGCCATCAGCAGATCTCCGGCCCGCAATGAACCGGTCCGGTGGGCCGCACTGCCCGGCTTCACCTCCGAAATAATAAACGAACCGTGCGCATTGCCATTGACCGTGATCCCGAGCCCGCAACGGCTTTGCTTCAGCAGCTTTATGTTGAACACACCGCTAGCAGGCACGACCGCGTCCGCCATATCGAACTCAATCTCCAGCTCCACCCAGTTGGATGTTTGTGCCTGGTTGTGGTAATGGTTCGCCACCGTCACCGGCCCATAGTCGCCCAGTATCTGGCGGACCGCATTCACGTCCAGATTGCACATCTTGTTGATGGCGATGATGCGGTCACCTTTCTGCAGGCAGCCGGATCGCTCCGCTACCGAGTCGGGCAGTATCTGGGCAATCACAAAGCCACGTCCGCACGGGCTTTTCGGGCCGAGACAGATGCCGGATCCCTGCGAGCAGTCCAGTATGATGTGGATCTTTTCCGCCCGACAAAGACCGACCGTCGAATGCAGCAACCCATCCTCAGACGTTTGTGGCAGTGAGCTCTTGCGCAGCAATCGTCTGTGCTTGTTGCTGGTGAGATTTTTTCGCGAATCTACCGTGTTGAAGCCGTAACGGGGGCTGGAGCACGAAATGCCTACAATCAGCAAGGTTGAATTGGGTGTTCATTGAATGTTAATATGTATATGTATACCAGATCTAAAAGGTATTCTGCAAGAAACTCTTGAAGCTCTTCATGCGATGTAATCTCCATACTAATACGGATTGCATGTGATCTTTAAGTCTTTACGAGATTCTTTTCTCATTTGATCTAATTAATTCCTGACGTCTAAAATTTTCATCTGCCTTAATGAAAGTACCGAGTGTAGGGATCGTTCATGAAGTTCCATACCTAAATGCCACAATAGAAAGGGAGCACTCTCCTATCTACGTTTCAACAAAGTGTTACAAAATGTTACACAATAATCTAGCCGAATTTTTTGAGCACATCTCCTAGTTAAAACGCATCCACTTTACTGCAGCCCACTTTACGTGCTAATGCTCGATGTAAAGAGGTAGACCATAAAGGTGAGTGGGTCTACAGGAACTAGCGACAGTGTAGTAAATCAAACTGGCAGCATTAACTTACTCTCCGACTTAATGCCATTGCGCATCTAATTAATAGCAAATAATTAATAACATTCGAAGGCAACGGCAGTCGGACGAAGCACACCTTAAAGCAACGGCTCTGATTCACCTTCACCAGCGCATGGAGTCGTGGCGGTATACACCGACCGAAAGATAAAATTAGCAGCATATACCGAAAGATCCTACGTAACGCTGCGACAACGCTCCGTCGTTTACGCTACTATCTGCACACCTTCCCTCTCGCCCCATTGCTCCAAACACCATTTTTATTGCCCAACGGGAGATCCCGCACCGAGACGCCTTCTATAAAGGACCCGGGGGGCGATGTCATTCCTCGTCAACCGCATTAAGGAGCCCTTAACCGTGCAGCTGTCACTCCGAGTGATCTCTTCGTCATACGACGAACGCAGCTTCATCTTCAGCATTCGCATCCCCTTCGGTGTTTCATCTAGACCGATGCGATGAGTGGTTCATGGATATACAGCGATGGGTGTTTTTTTTTTCTCTTCTCCTTCTGCCAGCCAACAACACAACAGGCGGCGTACTTTACCGCTCGGTGCGCAATACACCAAACGAAAATCGCGCTGGCGTTCTCGGAAAATGTCGGGCTAAATAAAAGGTCCCGGCAGTGTGACGCAGCATCATCGCGGGCGCACACCCTCCCCAGAAGTGTGAGTGAGTCTCGGTGCCCTTTTTTTTTCCTCCCTTGTTTTGCTTTTCACCGCTTTCCACGGGGTTTGTTTTTTTTTCTCCACTCACACACTGTACTGCTTCTACAGATTCCCCTACGTCCATATATCGGATCGTGTGTCTTGTCTGCCACGATCATTCTACGATGATGCTGGTGGGTAAACGTTGGACTCCTACATACACGCTTGACAGTCACCAGGCAGTGGTGGTGCCGCAGCCGAGAGCATAGGGAAAAGCAAGAAAAGCGACACCCGCCAAAGAGACAGTGGAAGAAGCAAACAAATTATAATGAGTCTAAAAATAACATACCACGGTAGCGTAATGTGGCGTGCCGTCCCCGAAGGGGCGTCGAAGTTGTCCCAACAAAACAAAAAAAAAAGAACCCCTCACCCATACAAAACCAGCAAGCAGAGTGCGTATACGATCTTGGGCCCGACATCCTAACACACGCGTTCGTCACGTTTACTCTCTGTCTCTGCCCTGTTTGCTTCTTGCTTTTCAATCACGCAACTTGGCTTAAAATGTGCCACCCAAACAATTCTGGACTTTGTCACTTTCTTGTCCGAAGTGGCACCTCCCCCCTCCCATTTCGCTCTTCAAAGTGAACCAATATTTACAATGCTATAATGTTGGGTAATAAGAAACACATTGATTAATGCAGCTACCACCCAAGTCATAACGCCGGAAGTGCAGCACAGCATTGCAAAAACGTAACCAAACCGAAACAAAAAAAAACGAGAACACATTGACCCTGATCGGGTTCCACTTCCGTTGGGGATTTATCCGTGCGGTCGTAAAATCACGACATTAAAACGCGGCCAACATGCGGGAGCTTCGTTTTCACTTTCTAATGAGCCGCTTTTCTGTTTTAATTGCGCAATATAGCATTGGCCGATTTATGGATCGTAAATGCGCGAAAGAAGAATTTGGAACAGAATTATTATGTCAATGATGCGATGATGTTGCTGAGCGCGGTTTTCTTTAGCTTCTTTTTTATGTTGCTCAAAATTCGGGTTTCGTTTGAAATTGAAGAACTAACTGGATGTTTCTGATATACATATGTAGTGGTTTTCCCCTCTGGTGGTTTAGGGATGGTTGGCAAGGAAGATGTCGTCCGGTTATACCATTCAACAAAAACCTCTGACAGAAATGCAGGAAACTACCTACATATGGCAAATTATAAGTGTCATCGCATCTTTATATTTCCGGTCGTACATCTTCGTAGCGAACGTTGCCTGCTCTGACAGAACACGGTACAGCAGTGGTGAGCGATCTTCTTAGCGATTTTCTTACACCCCCTCAGTTTCAACGAGGAGCAAAAACCGAACGAAACGTGATGAAATGTGACTCCAAACCCAGTGTGCAATTCTAAAGCGGATCACAGCCGCATTAATTAAAATGAGCCTTAACATGGAGGTTGCAAAATGCACCATGGAGCAACAGAGTGTTCACTGTGCCTCGCGTCTAATGTACGTACCTCGTCGACGGACAAACATATGGGCAGGAAGTATGTGCAATTGGGTGTAACCTTTTACGCAGTTCGCATCCAACAGAGCGGTGGCTTCCTCCAGTGAGCATACACCATTATCGACCCCATTCTCGTCTATCGACAGTATTTGATCGCCAACGGATAGGGCTCCACATCTGCAGAGAAAAGATGAAGGTAAGATTAAGCTGGAACTCTTCAAGACAACGGAAGCTCTTTCTCTTCGGTTCTTGAATTATTATACCAAGTCTGGATGTAATAAAGCATCATAGCTTTGTATTTTAGCCTACGCTTAGTATCATTTTCTGAGTGAAATTAATTGTCATAGTAATGTAGCTTTACAAATTTGACGCACGTTAGTACATTTTGCAACTTCCTCCATCACTTACCTATCGGCAATGCTAGCGGGCAATATACTGGCTATGAAAATTCCATCCGGTTGCACCTCGTTGAGCTTGTAGCTACTGTGGTAGATATCGTTCAGGTTAACTGCACTAGAGTAGTTGCTCAGTATCAAGCCGAGCCGTTCATTGAGCGGTCGCTCGATCTCCAACAGCAGCGGTCCCATGCTCAGCTCGACCGTCTGCATTACCGAAACGTCGTACTCAATCGTGAGGTTTGTGTACCCCGATACGTGCACATCCTTCAGTATGTGTTGCGCCTCGGCAAGGCTCTTATTAAGCAGGGAAACCTAACAACAAAAGAAAAAAAGAAAAACAGCCGAAACGTTACCGATGTTACCGATCCAAACGACATGGCAAACGATAGATACCGAACGACGAACGGTTGTCAACTCACATTATCCACGCGCAGTACACGATCGCCCGGTTTTATTTGACCCGTCTTAAACACTGGTCCATTCATGCGCACGTTCGTCACCACCAGCGGGTACTCGCCACCACCCCGTAGCGTTAACCCCAGGCATCCATTCTCGCGCTCCACCGTGATCTGGGCGATTTTCGTCGTCACGCAGAGACTGTTCTGTGAAACTGCAGTAAACGGGGTAAGTTCGGTTAAGCTACAAACGGGCGATCCACTGTACTCACTGTACTCCGGGAACGAATACTCGATCTCGATGATTGCTGGACCCTCGCCATGGCACAGTATGCTGAAGATGTGCTGATTCGTCAAACCAATTGTGGACACACCGTCGACCTGGTGGATGCGATCGCCCGGTGCTAGCAGATCGGCGACGGGCCCATTGATAGATTCCACCATCGGTGGAAAGGAGAGATCGCTTCGCTCTGTAAGACACAACAGACCCCAATTGAAAACCTAGCGTACGCACTGGTTGGGTCATTCGTACCTGCCAACACGATTCCGATCTGTCCGTTGTCGCGCGGTACCGATATGGTCGCGTACGTTGTGCCACGATCCGCTGCCAGTCCCGAGTCTTCCGATTGTGCTGGACTCATTGCGCGATCGCTTGCTGAAAATGGGAACACCAAACAAACACATGTTTGCATAAGAAACTATGTAACTCCAAATTCATGCGGGGATAATTATGTTTATTAATGGTATGGCTGATAATTCAGTTTTACTAAAAATATGTATTCGAGATGTGCGCACGTAAGCTGATGTTGCAAATGCAGGTTTCCTTAGAAATTTTCGTAATTCATATTATCTTTAGAAAATTCGTATTTCATATTATCAGCAATCTTTCGACTTCAAGTGATTTACTGAAGCATTTGCTGAATTAGTTGGTAGAATTTGAAGGAACTGTCGCCGGAAGGACTGGTGAACGGGGAAATTTATTTAATTCCTGTTTTAGCATCAGGAAATATTAGCTCCCACATTAGACGATACCGAAAACCAAAATGAAGCGGTTTCGTCTGCTTGTGGGTTGTTGTTTATCCAACGTTCGTTCCCGAGATTTCCATTCCGAGAAACCGGCTACCCATTTGCGAAACGATAATAGTTAGCTTTTATATTGCATTCGCAAATGCAAAGCGGCGTAAGATAGGGAACTGTATAGTCTCGTGTGTTGATGTGGATATGGTCGCTAAGCTTTTCGACACGATACGAATCGAGCTGCGAACATTTCCAAATTCCTTCCCATAATATCCGACTCCTGACTTAGGGTTAGCGATAATTGAGGTCACCCATTTGATGAGTTTACGGTTCGCGCATTCCTACACGCCCGTCAAACAAATCATTGCTGGGGAGCAGTTGAATTGTTGGAATGTTCAACCCATTCCGTGGTAAAGCATTTAGCCTAATGCAGCAGTGGGCAGTTTGCTGCATACGATGCGGTGAGCGAGGCTTTAGATCTTTGTGAGAATGTTTATATAGTATTTGTTCTTCGCTTAACGAATGGATTTCGATAATGGGCCGCGAAACGCGATCTTTCTCCAGACTCGCAAAGAAAGTTGCCTTCAATAGATAGCTTCGGAGAACACGCCGTTCAAACATTCGTTCTTGAATCAATTGTTAGCGTCGATGCCGAAGTGTTCAACGATGAGACTAAAACCAACGCGGAGGGTTCTATCCGAGATTGCTTCGGAGAAGGCCAATTGCATTAAGCGTAGCACAAGCATCCGTTATCTAATCCGCCAAGATCCTAAAACCAAAGTCAAGACAAGTTGATCGCTCGGTGTCTAGAGAATTAAGATGATTTATTCCAAATTTGGATTACAAATTACAATTAAGGTATGGGCAAATTGAACTCTTTAGGAATCCCTATAGCCGTGGTAGAGCAAAGTTTGAGTTCGAAGAAAGACTACAAAGAAATGATAAAAAGTCTCATCAAC
>KI422821.1:0-43469 GCA_000473375.1 Anopheles culicifacies
GATGCAGAGTACTAAGTTTGATCACAGAAGTGTTGGGCAAAATGAAAAAGAAAAAAAAAATAGCGGAGTCGGATCGATCCGATTCCAGAAGCGGCCGGAGTCGATTTGGATTTGCATTCCAGAGCACTCCAGAGTCGATCGGAGTACTCTGGAGTTGAACGGAGTACTCCGGAGTCGATCGGAGCAACCGGAGTCGATCGGAGTACTCCAAAGTCGATCGGAGTACCCCAGAGTCGATCGGAGTTTTCCGGAGTCAATCGGAATACTCCGAAGTCGATCGGAGTACTCCAGAGTCGGATCTGGAGTCTCATCGGATTTCGATTTTCAAAACGTGGAGTCGGAATGGATTCGTGAATCCACTCTGGAGTTCTCATCACTACTACACAGTGTCAGCCCTTAATTCCCTGTAGAACTTTTAGATTTCGCTCATTTTTAAGGATCAACTTTAAAGCTTTCTGTGTATCACATCCTATAATGCAAATGAACATGACCCATTTGGCTTTAAACCCAAATATGACTTTAAATCAGCTAAAAGCTTGCTTAAGCTTTAATGTTCGTTACCTCTGGGTTTAAGGGAAATGCTGTATTATAATGTTTAGCTTCACTCATTCTTGTGCGTCCACGTTCGAGTAGCTGTAGTTTGCTGCACATGTCGCTGTACGGTTAAGTGCACGGATAGGCAAATTGAAAAACGGGGAAACCTGTTTTGGGCGAGTGTTGTTTTCCACTCAACTAGCGGTTGATGGTTGGTGAAACCGATGTGATGAAATGAATGCAATTTAAATATACAAAAACACCCCGGTCTGCACTATGGTGGATAATATCGTGCTTGTTAAAGCTCTGCAACAGATAATTACATCTTCGCATTATTTCCGAAAATAGTTTTTAAATGTTTTAATGGAACAAATAATTTAAAAAATATTACACGCGTATTTTTCCCTTCGCTTGTCGCAGTACGCTACAATGTCGCTAATTACTGAGACGGATAGTTTCTTATCTCACAGTCGCTCACTCACACTCGCTGCCTGTTCCTATTCCACCACGAGACTAGTACACGGTCGGCCATTAAAAGTGTCAACCCGATTGGCAGCAAAATGTCCCGTTTCACCGTACAAACGCACGCGCGGATGGGCGTCATTATCGTCATTCCGCCTGGGATGCACAATTAAGTGCATTCAATTGCACATCTTCAAGAAGTCTCGAAGATAAGTTTTATCTTCCGGAAAAAAGACACACTAAAATCGCGCGATGCTTTCAGGGTGTGTGTATTTTTTTTTTAATTTTCGTTGTCCAGATGAAGCCTTTCAATACGAGCAGCAAATGTGTTTAATGAGACATTTTTCTTCGCTGCTAAATACAATCAATACCTGCATCGCGACGACAAGTGCCACCCTGCTGGAGCCAGTGCGTACGGCGCCATGTTAAAGGAAAACCTGTACCTTGAACAAAGCACGCAAACGCTTGATTGCAGTGGTTTGGAGCAAACCGTAAAATGGTGGCTGAGCATTAAAATATGCATGTACCTTGCACTTTTGATGCAGCCCGTTCTTGACTCGTATACGTGTGTTTGTTTGTGTGCAGTTAATGAATCGTCGTGAAACGTTACTGGGAAAATGGTTTTACAAGGCCATCTGGTCATGGGGCGGCGTAGGGAGTGAGTTTTGAACCTTTTTCTCGTGCGTCAAATTCATCACTAAAGTGTCAATGCACAGGAGAGAGAGAGAGAGAGAGAGAGAGAAAGAGTAAAAGTATACACCCCTTTTTTGGGGAAGGGTGAAACGATATGTTCCACACTCTAGCGTTAGGGTCTTCTTTAACGCTGTACGCCCTCATTAGAGTCCGTCGCTACACTAAGTAAGTCACGCGTAGCGTCCCGTACCGTACGTGTTTCGCGTAAAACTGTCCCCTGTGTCTCACGAACGTGGAAACCTTTCTCCCCTTAATGCACACGCATCCAACCAGCCCAGTACGGTCACAGTGTATCACATTACTGACCGCATTTTGTTTCGAGCAAGCGAACCACTTTACAGCCACGTCCAGCTGCAATCATGCTCCCAGTGAAGCGGAAATTATCCTCATGTCTTGGTGATGTTTGATGGAAGGACGTCGAGCGCCTGATACCCTGCCCAAAAAAGGGGTTCATAGTTTGCAAATGGACCACCGGCTACCCCGTAGAAGGCCAACGAGGTCCGGTGTCTTGAGCGGGCCGAGATTCGACGTACACACCTTCGTGTACGGTGGCAATGGCATAACCTTGACCATCGGAAGTGGGGTTTCGGAGCTTTAAGACGAATTCGGACATGGTGTTTCTTACTTCTGGATGGAAGGTGAAACCGAAAGGTCGTCTAAAAGGGAAGGGTGTTCACGGGCAAATGTTTGTGAGTCATCGCTGGAAGCAAATAGGATAGCCTATTGTTTGGCGATACACCAAAATGTCTCTCACAAGCAAGTGTTAGTTAATGTACAATGCTTTGCAGGACGTTCACGTCCATTCGTCACCGTGAAGATGGCGCTAGTTACGTGCAGGAATGACTGTTGCTTCGTACGGCACTTGTTGGTGGAATGCATTAGACCTATTTTTGATATGCTAACAAGATATGACAGGTCTTGTCAATTAGTGAATTCAATATCTTGGTTGAAATCTTGAAGAATTTAAGTCAACTACCTCTCACAACATCAGAAAAAGAGATCTTCAGAATATTCAAGATTTTATCAGATTTATCAATATGCGCAAGCAAGAGAACGGAATAGAGAGATAAATGGATCGTGATTGTTCAATTGTACGCATGACACTAATGTATGAAGCGCCATCTGTTGGAATAATTGGAACTTTTGGACAACGCTCCTTCAGCTCGCTTTCTACAGCATTTTTTGGAAGTAATCTCTTTGCCACTTCCATGAGACGACGTTTAACAAATCAACCTGGGCCTTCGTTAACGATACCACCCACCATTTGACAGTCGTTACCACCACGAACGTTTCTGTACCTGATATGAGATCATCATAGTGCAGTGCTGGCCACCACCGGCCACCGTAACGATCCAGTCTTTAGCGGGATGCACATCCAGTGTTACCACGTTGCATGGTGTCGTGCGTCACAAATCACACCCCCCGGCACCGGTCGTCACGCCGAGCAGCGTGTTCGTTGCCGGATCGTTCGCTTTGGCCGTCAGGACACCGATCTTAACAGCCGCTGCCTTGGTGGCCGCCTTCAGAAACTCGGCCCCGTTCGTGGACGATAGCGAGGATGGAGGTGATGGCGAGGGAGACGGTGCCGGTGACAGATCGGACCCTTTCCGATGGCCACCGACCGTCGGTACGAACTCGGCTGGAGTTTTGGTGTAGATCTGCGTCTGGCTGAGACAGTACGACGGGGCCGGCTTGGTGACGGTTTGGCTCGATTCCAGCAGCTCGTGGTACCAGTTGAGCGGATTAAACGTGGGCCCTTCACCGCCGAGCTCGGTTGGCAGGATGTCCCGGGCGACGCAGTCGTGCAGGGTCGACAGATTGCTGCCGTGTAGCTTTATCCGATCGCGCGTCTTTTCCTTCAGGAAGGGCCGTATTACGGCCAGTGCCGCCTCGACGTACCACGGTTGACCGATAAAGTGGATCGCTTTAAATCGTACCGGGAAACAATCCTAGTGCGGGAGGGAAAGTAATGGTTGAAGGAGTTAGATTCTTCGTTTCCGTCAGGGGGCGCCACTGAGGAAATGTCAAAATACTAATACACCAACTCACCTGTAATCCTTCGATCATAAGCTTCAACACTTTCGGATTCAAATTCGACGACTGGCGGAAGGTGAAGTTGGTCCAGTCCACGATCGCAATGAACCCGTTCGCCTGATTCTGTTTGTCCTCCAGCAGCTTCTCGATCGTGAGCAGCATCGCCCGGTACACAGTGACTAGGGAATAGGACGCATAGTCCCAGTTGGCGGTAAAGAACACCAGCACCTTTCGTCCCCGCCGATCCCGGTTCGTTAGTACGCCGGGAAATCCATCCCGCAGTGCGATCTGTATCGTTTCGTCCAGCACGGACAAACGCTGCAGGAGAGCTGCATTCCGCTGTCGGTACGCGTGATAGTTTATGATCAGTTGGAACGCTTCGTTGACGTTGAACTTGCGTGCGTACAGAAACCGAAACAGGAACTCATCGTCCTGAAAGCAGGATTTATCCTTCAGTGCGTAATCCCGGCTAGCGCCGATCAGTTCCTTCAGTGCGATCAATGCCCGACTTCGATCCGTCGGTTCGTTGCGATTGAAGCCAAGCTTTAGCTCCGATATGGTGAGATTATGCCGGTACCGATTGTTGGACCACTCAAAATCACAAATGTCTGACATTTTTTTGCGGTTTGGTTTTTGTGCGTCTATTGTAAGGAACGGACTTTGGTCTCGGTGGCTTTTATTCGCAGAATGTGTTGCGCCACTAATACAGTAAATGGTGCAAACCGGGTTCTCGTAGCCACTCCCTGTGTTTGGTTCTTCTCGATAGAGATTGAGCCAGGGATTTCAAAATCAGATTAACACCTTTGTGCGGTTGTCGGTGTCTTTATCTCATTTTAGTTGTCTTATTCTACTGTTTTTTGTTTGTCTGTGATGACCAACATGAGCAAAAACATATAATCCACGCTAATGTTTGTGCAAATCCATCGTGAGCGGCTGCTTAAGGGTTACTGCAGAAAAAAAGGGGGAGGAAAATGGAAAAAAGAAAAGAGACAGAACATTAATTTAAAATGTGCGAAGCGAGTTGGCGTCAAATTGCGATCGTTATCTGCTTTATCACGAATAGCTTAATGCGATAAAATAATTGATTACAAATAATCTGTTTTTGTTTTGTTTGAAATAATGCTTATAGTTTTAAGATTTTTGGAAGTTAGATGAAAAAATAAAAAAAATATATAGACTAAATATCAAATAATTACTAAATTAATTAAAAAATCTGCTTTTCTACCTTAAAATGGTGCTTATAATAATTAGATTTTTGGAAGTTATCATTGCAATTAGCTTAAAGTGATACATTTAATTTCATTAAAATGTACTGAAGCGCAAGAACTTGGAAAATTGTGTTAAAACGAAATAAAGATGCGTTTCATTCAATGTTGAAATGTTTAAAACAATGAGTTCATTGCTGAAAATACTTTCACTTTATTATTTTTACTGTTTAATTGCTAAATTTTGCATTTATCACACAATGTAAATGTTTTAAAAGCTCATCATATAATTTTCAAAAACGTAATTCTAAAGAAAATACATTTAGAAACTAAATTTTTATTTCTGTTGCAATTGTAGTGCCATTTAAAAATTCAAATTTTTAACCGTTGCTCGCTAACAACAACATCCAAAGATATTTTTACGAATAAGTGAAGCAATTAAAAGTGAGATAAACTCATAATTTAGTTATTTAGTATAAAAAAGCGATAGTTTGTCAAGTAATAAACCAATTGGTATAAACATTTCCACATTGAGTGAAAGTTATTCTAGTTTCAATATTGCGTAATTCATGACGTCCTTGTGCGTCGTATTTTAAAATGAAGTTTATTGTAAAATATTGTAAAATTGATTACAGATAATCTGTTGCTTTGGTATAAAATTAAATAACTTTAGAATTGTATAAAATAAATTACAGTTCTCAGAGCTATAATCTTAAATTACCATATCTATTGGGTTTATAAATTACACAATTAGTATGGAGGTGCTCTGACGGCAACAAAATGCCTAGAAAATTAAGTCATAAGGTTAGCGCCTCTATTTCCCGATAGAAAGTCTCGCTTAGCCTCACAAGCAGAAGGAGGGATGCTGTACTACAAGGCTAGCAGTGTTAGTCATCCATAAGTAATGTCTTTGTTTAGTACAAACCAGTGCCGGTGCAATTATAGGCCATTTCTTGTAGGTAATCCCATGCCTCTTACTTTTCTTTCCACCCATAAACATTGTGTTTCTTCATCAATAAGTACATTAGCAAGAGAGAGAAAGAGAGAGAAACAATACGCTTAGAAAACATTATGCCACCACCTATGTTTCTTTGCAAAGTGTCGCATTCCACATTGGGCGAGATTGCATTGTACTGCACACGATGACATAATGCAGTGGAGAGTGATGTCGTTTTTTTGTTTTTTTGTTGCTGGTCTGTTTACTTAACATCAGCGAGTACACACCAGTGATGGATGCAAAAAGTATGACAGCGTAGCAAGTACAAAGCCACATGTGGCAGGCCTGTTGTTTTGCATGTAACAAAGCAAATTGCTAGTACAGGCGTAATGCAATCTCTTGCATTATTCCGGGGTGGTGACCATTACTGGGTGGCGAATGGGGTGAAATTTAATTTAAAAATATATATCTCAAAAAAAGGTATTCTCTTACAGCCTCCTCTTTTTCTCGCGGTACTTGCCCGAGTGGTGAGTTCATAAAAATATACAAAACGTTAGTGAGAAGGTGTACTGGGGTTTGCAAACCTCCATTTCAACAACCTCGCAACAAAAGCGCACAAAACGAATTACAATTGCGTTACCGGCAAAAATCAATTCCATCCCCCGTAATCAGTGTAAATTGTTCGCAGAACGGTACCGTACCGTAGAAAAAAACAAAACAAAAAACCATTTAAATTAAATTGAAGATTTTCCATTGGGCCAAGTTTCCACCCCCAGGGAAGGAGTTGAAAATCCCCCCGACTTTAGTAATCTATTTTAATTTTGTGCTTCAAGAAGCAGCAGTTGAAATGATAATGCACAAACAGTGGGCACAAACAGTGCCGGAGGTCGCCCGTTTGACAAATGCAGTCCAAGTCGGAATGGCAAAGTTTGATCGATAGAGGGAAACAACTGCTTTAAAGTCGGTGCAAGTGCAAAAAGTAAAGTTGGTGCAGATTATCTTGCAACAGCTGCAGTACGGTCGAAATGTACCATTGTCAACTGAGTTAGAATGGAAATTTTAAATTTAATGAAAAGTATATATATACTTTCTCAACAAAATGATGAAAAAATAATAAATATAGAGAAGAGCAAAAAATATTTTGGAAGAATTACAATCAATAAAAGAAATAGATGTAAACCCACAAACAGATTAAATATGTTCGAACAACACCTATCTCGAACTATAAACAAATCAACCAATTTATATCCAAACTGTACGAGCATTATCCACCGTTAACGGGCCCGGCTTTATCGTGCTCCAGTAAAAGCATCCGTAAATCACCACCAAACCGTCACAATCAGCATGGCATGGCGCGTAGGAGATCAAAATAAAAACATCTCCTACACCGTCCCATTACGCACCTTTGGCATATTCGTATTAGGGTAGGTTTCGTTTATGCCTACCCAATCCGTTTGTTTTTTTCGGTTGCTCTTGCTGTTCAACTCTCATCTGAATGCGCTCATTGTGCTACGCCGGATTGGCAAATGAGATCATCATCACACACGGTGCCACGTTGCATGTGTCGCACTAATGCGAAGATAAAATTATTTCCCCCCGTCTGAAGCGTGTGTGTTTTCCTTGACATTGTGCAGTGCCATTTAGCGTCTCAGGTTTACAGAGAAAATGTGCCTCTAAAATGGTCATTTCGAACGATTCATAATAAAATGGTTTTTTTGTTGTCGCTGTTTGCAATTCGTTGTGTACAACTCCACCGTTTTCCAGCCTCATAGTTGGGGGTGGGAGTGAGGGAGGGGCTAGATCGATTTACATTTGGATTGCTTTTTAATGAGACATTCGACGGAACGGGGCGTAGTGAAGTTGCATATTCATGTAACGCACGGCTAGAAGAAAGCGCATCAACGGATGGGCAGATCAAGCCGAATGACTCACCACACCACCCATCATCGTCCATTCGTTTGTGTTCGATTTTTGCTTCAGCTAGGTGTACGCTTTTACTTTGACCAACTTTGACATTGCTAAATGTAGGATGAATCACTGCAAAACAACACCAAACCAAGCCCAGCTGACAGCTCCGTAGCGCAAGTGCACCCTGTACGGAAGTAGGTCTAGTATGGGCGAAGGGAAACCCAATTCGGACCAGTGAGTGAAACTTCCCTATCCATTGCACAGTTGCACGTACGTGTTTTGCTCTTTCCGTCTGTTGGTCTATTCCAGTGGTCGACAAAGTATGGCACGCGAGTTGCGTTGTGGCTTTTTATTTTGGAAAAAATATATTGAATAATCTTGATACAATGAGAACTTATCAGAAATAGTTTTATTCATTTCTTTTTTCGCTTGTTTAGAGTTAGAATTTGGGATTATTTTATACCTGGATCTTCTAGCTTAATTTGGTAACACGCAGTGGGGGATCAAACTATTTGTGGAGGCCCTTGGCGTAAAGGAAACAGTTGAACAACAGTGGGCAATGTTGGGCAACGTTTATTATTCTTCGACGCCTCTTACACCTTACCCTGAACTCAACATGGGGTGCAGAGATCCTAGGACGTCATGTGTCAAGCCGAAGTGAAAGTACATGACAACGTAAGAAGCTAGAGCAACGGAAGCAGCCCGATGGGTTAGTAGAATCGGCGCCGGGCCTCCACACCACAGACAGGGGTTCAAATCCCATTTGAACCGTGCTCCCACAGCATCGACTGACTATTTTGATACACGATACAATTAAGTCTTATACGGCCTGCTCGTGATACAAGGTGATGAAAGGTTCTGGCTACAGAGAGAAGCTTTAAGTTCACAAAAGCGGATCCAAGACTTCGTAGCTTCTACAGTCTACAACCTTGGAATTTTGTAAATACACAAATCAGTTTTTATTTTGGAAGACATACATTTCGTGTAAGATACTCTTCTTCATCTATGGCTCTACAACCTCGAGAGATCTTGCCATTTCTGACTTCTGTGACTTAAAAGTACCCACAACAGGATAATCAGTCTTGAGTACGGGGGAACGGCCCGAATGGGATTCGAAACTCGCTCCTGTCTGTTAGAAGACTGGCGGCATTGTCTCCTCGGCCACCGAGCCACTCCGAGAGAATAGATCTTATCAGAATTACAATCAACAGTAGACTAGGCTGAGATACTGTACCGTAAGGTTCTGGCTTCAGAGAGAAGCTTACAGTTCAAAAAAGTGGATCCAAGACTTCATTACTTTTACAGTCAACATCCTAAGAATTTTGTAAATACACAACTCCACGCATAGATTCCGCAGATTTGGCTTATAGCTCCAAGAAGGTTGCCGACCACTGCCCTATTCCATTCCCGTTCAAGCCAGTCAGCCAGCATTGACGCGCTGGGTGGCCATAATTGTCGTACGAATGTCTGGAGCTTCCAAAAGCGGCGAGAAGTTTTATTTCTGCATTCAGCGCAATGTAATTGGCATCATTATTTGCGTTGCGATTTTGAGCAGAGGGAAGGGTTTCTGGATGTTCTTTGAGTTGATTTGAGGTTTGTCCCAGAACAATGCTGGTCTAATGGATGTAGTTTGTTTTGTAAATAAAACCATAACCCCACTTCTTCGATAATCTCGACAATAACTTGGTCTCAAATAAATCTGGCCAACGGCCAACCTGTTCTGAATGATGTACGATGGGGAAGCGATAAAATTGACAGATGACCACATACCACAGTCGACATCATGCTTGTGAGCCACGAGCGCCAGCAAATGACATTAGCATTTATTTATTTAGAAGGAAACGAACATCAATTCTACTGGTTCCGTTTGGTTCAATTTCACTTTACCTATGCAAGGTAACTGGGTCATTTAACCATGCACTTCCCCATTCGTCATATTGGTAGCGTCAAAACCGAACCCCGAAAATGTCCAACGAACATTGACGAGAAATAGTTACGGTCGGTTACGTTTTCCTAATTTAAATCCGACTGAAGCGGCTTGTTCGGTTTGGCTGCAACTGCAAGCGACCCAAGCCCAACAGGGTGACCGAAAAACCTCAATAAAATACTAAGCTTAAGCTTGGTGGTTGTTTTTTATAAGATTAGTCCCAAAGTTTGTGTTCAATTCCCTGTCCCCTAAAGACATTACTATGAAGATTAACCAGCACCAAACCAACGGCGGTGGACACACGATGGGGACAAAGAAGTACGATTAATTGCGTGCCTCTAATGGTGGCCCTCACGATCGCTTTACGTGCCATTAAGCTGGAAAGCATTTCTGGAGAGGAAAGAGAAGAAATCAGACAAAACATTCGCTCCGGACAAAATGGGCACGTTTCATACTATCTTATTCGAAGGTTTGTGTGCATTTAATAGAAAAACTCTTGAGCGGAAGTGCATTCGTTGCAGGCACGTTATGCAAGGTTGCTCTCTGTGTTGCATTAAGCCACAATTTATTTCCATTTTTGCTAAGCAACGTCTCACGCTGTACACGAGCACAATTTTCGCAACATTTGCGTATCCAACAAATCCATCCATCATTACCTCCCAGGGTGCGATCGATTTCAAAATCTATTTCCGATCTGCCTTCGTGCACTTTCTTCTATTTTCGCGTGTACGCGTGTGTTTTCCCTTTTTTTTTGTTTATCTAACTCGATAGTGATAAGATTAGGGCCCGTTCGATTGCGGTACCGGTGTGGTGGGTAGGAAGTGACCGCTTCTAGGGCTGTATTTTTTTTATCTTGCTTGTAACGCTGCACCGCTGGAGGTGGATATCGGTGATTTTTCAGAACAATCTTTAGTGGGGGAAATAGTTGCACCCAACTTTTGAGCAATGCGCACAGAAAACCGATAGCAGCGATAAGGAATTCAACTGGATTGCGTTAGCTACAAGATGATTTATCATTTTCTTGTTAAATAGAGCGTCAATTTTGTTGATTTCAATAGGTTTTGGTGCGACACGAGCTGGAAAAGGGGTTAATTTAAATATTGAGCACCTTTTGTTAAGCAAATTGCATACTTTTAGGCGAGTTTGTTAATTGTTGCTTTGTTTATTGCAATTCAATGTACTTTGTGTGAAGAAAACTTTAATAACATTCAAACAACCTCCTATTACATCAGTAATAATCCAATGCAACTTTTTCCACGTTAGCGTCCGTGTGACGGTGCAAAAATGTCGTCCTTGAAGTTTAATATTACTACTGCTCTGCTGCCCCGGCTCTCTGCCAATCAATTATCACTTCACTGATTACGCAGCTCGCAGGTGCTAGCCAACCGGTTTCGTAAAGTTCTATCGTGAACGCTGCTGTAACGGCTTTCCGGTGCGTGGAGATTGTGTGGAGAACCAGAACATGAAAACGGTGTCGCGTAACTAGACTTTGTCACCCTGTGTTGTGCACCTGTACCCGGTACTAATCAAGATCGTTTCGCTTGATATACCGCTCTGCGTCGTACGCACCGCTACCGTTCGAGTTCTTGGTGAACGATCATTTCTAGTTCTAGCCGCGAGCGTTACAACGATCGAAATGGCATTCCGATATTGGACCGAATCAGTATGCAAAGCAGAGCGCCATCGTCTGGAGCCGTCGTCGAGTTGCCAGACACGATATAAATCGCCCATCGGCTGTCTGGAATTGAGACCGAATTGGGAAAGAAAGGTGGCCTCGCGAGTTATTGGCGTTGCCCCAAGAAGCCTACACGCATGGCGTGGTCGGAATGGCATGTTGTTGGAATGGTGCCTTAATGGGCTCCACAATATTCGATTCACTGCGTAGGATGCATCCTCTCTAGTCTAGCCAGCCAGGTGAGGTTGTAATCTCCAAGGGCCATTCTCCTGATCGTCGTTAGCTCCAGGCAACACTGGAAGCAGCACTAAAACACCTACCCATGCAGGTCATGGACACATACAGCAAGTACGTCCAATTCTCACATCACTAGCGCAAATGATAGTAAGTACAGCTCCCATTCTACCAACCACGTTCGATGAAGCAACATCGTGGGATCTTGTACTAATCTCGGTTTTACTCCATAAAAGGGGTTTTTGCTTCACCTCCAGCATCATAAGAGTGGCAATATTTTGAGTTATGAGTTTCGGATCGGCAGCAGTTATTTTATTGCAAAACGCCCGGCCCTGTTCCAGTACTGTTCCATTCCAATTAAAGTTTTGCGAGCACGTTACTCGTCCCAAGGTTGGGTCATGAGAACGTAATGATGATGATTCACTTCAACAAGCTGTGCGCTTCTGTGCTGTACGAGGTCAATTAGATCTCACGAGAAAATGGCGCAATAGTACACAGACACACACACACACAAGCATAGAACACCTCCCCACCCCGGGGAGCTTTACGTCTAGAGCTCCAACCGAGTGCGGGAACAAAGAGCATCCGGCAAAGGCATGACAATGTAGAATTAAGACCTCTCGTACCTGCAGCAAGTGCAAAGATCTGATGTCTGGCACGATGAAGAATTCTGAATCGATCAACATTTGCGATCGTCTGTAAGCTACACGTACACAGAGACACCCGCCAAGGTGACACACGCCTCGAAGCATTCGTCTATTCTGGGGTGTTCTTCGTGATTCCAATTCTAGACAACCGCAACTGTACTGAGTGCGCATTGTCCTGGGTAGAGCGTTGTTTACTTTGTCGCGGTGGTTTACGGCGAAACCTTACGACTCACGGTCGCGTTACTGTGTGGTCGTTGCTGAGATGGCCAACAAGATGTCAAATGCAATGGCAAGTTAATGAGCACGGTGGGAGATATTAAAACGTCAACGAACGAACACTTTGCAGACAAGCGTACCGTGAACCGAACCCAATGCAACCTCACCGTGATCAAGGTCGTTACAGAGAATAATCGTGATCCCGGTTTGTTGAAGTTACGGAGCTACACGCAGATCCAGCCCATCACTCAGCAACGAAGTAACAAAAAAGGTGTTGTGTTTTATTTATTTTCTGGAATTAAATGAACAAACTTAATTGCTCTCGGGTTTTGGGTGTAACACGATAACGAGCTCTACGGCCACGCAACGGCAAGAACTCCGCTAGAGCCGTACAAGTAATTACACACCTAACGTGAGCGATGCGGAACCAGCTATAAGATCAAACCGATTCGATTGCGCTGAGCTTTATCAGTTCCACGTTGGGGCGATCGATCGAACTCTCCGCTTTTCAGAATGGTGCGATCGATCACACCGAAACGATCGCTTCCAGACCGAAAGGCGCAAGTCAGCATGACCGCCGCACCGTAGTTGTGGGATATTCGTGGGCAGGGAGTGAATTCTGGTTCTCACACGAGTATCAAATGCTTGGTTCAATACTCCAGCGCAATTGAAGTTCTTTGGCTTCGGAGGTTCTGAATTAATTCACCCATGCTGGTCTGCGGTTTATTTATAGCGCAACATCACATTTCGCAACGCACTCCTCCCGGGAGGTTTGGAATTACGTTTCGAAGTTGCGCACAATTATTTTACTGCTTTGGATTGGATAGGAATTTTTGGATTCCATTTGCGGCTGAGCTGTGCTTGATGCGTGAAGATTAACAAACATCGTTTCAGCGTTTGTGGAGCCGGGAAATAACGATCATCTACTTACGGGACATGGAGAATGGAACATGCAGTTTATCAGATTGCACATTGCGTAACACGTTACGGCCACCACCGGTTCGGATGGATGATTGAGCCGGTCAGTGGAGCATGTTGCACAAGTTGCTTACCCAACGCGCTGCATGGTACTGGAAGTGGATACGTTATAAATTGCTCCGATCAAAATAGAAACCTCACAAAACATCATTCAATTGCAGAAATTCGTGGAGTTTAAAACCCCCAAAATGGTAAGCAAATACAAGAAGCCTTTCGTTGGTGTGGTACTATTTGGTACTGACGGAGTTTGGGAAGAGATAAACAAAGCCTCTGGTGACGACGACGTGCAGATTGACGTGGGAATTCGTCATTAATGCAAGCGACGGTCAAGGTCTCGGGGCGGTGGAATGGTTTTATATTTCCAGGGACAAAGCAAAACACGGGAGCCCAACCTCAGAGGAAGATTAGACATAGCTCCAAAGGTAAAGATAACCTTGGTGGATTAAGTGGAGTTAATGAGGGTTTTTTTTCGGCAGGTTACCTCAAAGATGTAGTCTTGTTCGGAAGGCCATCTTGAGGTTTAATTTTGCGAGAGATACATTTTACTGCCTTTTGAGAGTGGTTGTCCCATGGAATAGAGCATACAGCAAGGAAGCGAATCTATACCACCGCGTAAATACATCCCTTAATTAATCTCGTTACCTTATACGCTCTCTCTCCAGAAAAATGGTGCTCCGGCGTTTTATGATGGGTGCTCCAGATTTAAAACACTCGACACCTTTCATTATGGCTGGTCCTAATTAAAGTCTAGGTCCCTTTTTCTGCTACCAAAGCTTCCCGTTCCAGCGAGCCTCCGTGTGCTGTGTAAATATGCAGATTTCTCTCGTTATCGACAGCAACAACATGTCTCATGCTCCTGTGGAGCACCCTGCTTTAACTTCCTTGCTTTGCTACATCCTGATGCTCCCATTTCACCGTAAGTGGGCTAAAGCTAAACAGTAAAGGGTCAGCAAAGGAGGACAATCTTATGCGGCACTGCGTGATTATTTATAAATAATGTTAACACGAAAGGGCCGTGCCATGTCAGTTCCAGGGGAGAATTTATGTTCCACGTTCATCAGCTTTTCGGAAGAAACAAGGGAAATACATGTGGGCAGTTTGAATGCAGGGTAAAACTTCACTTTCGGACGCCATTTCGCTGTCCTCTACATTGGGTCATAACCATCAACACGTCGTGGGCGCCAACAATCTTAACGCTGTGTGCCAGCTTCCGATCGATTTATATTCCACTACATTAACATCCGGGAGGGAGTTTTGTTTTTATTTGTTGGAGCCGTTTCAAAAGTCATCTCAATGGCAGTTAGCCATCCGAGGTAGATCTTTCGAGAACTCTCTGAACATTGCAAATTTAGAGCTATTTCACAACATTTTCTAACATTTTCTTTCTTTGTTTTGATGCTGTTCTTTATTTATCCTCTTCTGTTATGGTAAAATGCCCAACAAACTGTCCAAACTGTTCAGATGCCATTAACTTCTTCATCCATTAACAGTTTGGTTCGATTGGTTTTGCCAAAAACAAAAAGAGTTATCTCACTCTCGATAGGTCAAATAGTGTTTCGTTAAGGCGGCACACTTTATTAAGATCTCTTATCGCGAAAACCACCAAGCTGTGTTGGGGGAAACCTGTTTCCACTCTTCGAGCGATTCAGGAATGAAAACCAAAAACCATCCAAAAAGGACCGTTGCCTACCGGCAAATACGATCGGTCGTTTCGCGAACGTACGAAGAAAAGCACCCCGAAAAGGAACGGAAAGAATGCAGTACCCAAGCTAGCTAGAATGCTTTTAGGCAGTTGAACTCAGGTTTTTTGTTTTTCTTTTTTGAGGAACGCATGATAATCACTCGCAGGTCCTGTCAGGTTGCGCCGTAACGCATTTGGGGCTCAAGAGCAGCGTCCGAAAAGGAAATGCGTGATCGCGTTCTCGATCGCTCGGCATCGTTCAATCGCTTTCGACTGATCAGAAGCGTCTCTGTGTGTGTGTGTGAAGGGCAGAAGAAAACGATCCTCTGTATTTTCCTGTTCCATTCCTACACCGTTCTTGCCAGCTTTATTTCCAATTAGAAATCGATCCCCTCGAAAACGAGTTCCGCGTCTGAGTTCGTGTAGTGGTGCGCTGTGACGAACACGATCGCATACACAATGCGCACACTGTTTTGTTTGTCTTCTGCGGGCTGAAAGCTTACTATTGTCAAACACGCACGGCTAAGCACACGCACACACAGAGAGCCGAGTTAAAATGGTTCCGCAGCATCCCGCGGGCAACCGACCGGCAAGACATGCCATTGGAAGCGCTTTGGAACAATCGCGATCGTGTTTGATCGTGCTTGCGTGTGTGTCGCTTGAGTGTGTTGTCTTATTTTCTTCTTCAAACATTCGCCCCACGAGAAGGTCGAGGTCGTGTGCATTCTCTTCATTCATCTGTAAGTTGGAAGATAAATCAGAATTTTCTCTTTTTTGGGTTTTGTTTGCTTCTTCCGAACAAGATAAATGGTTTAACTTTGAGTAGACGTTTTTCCTCCGTTCTTAGATCATGGTGTCAGAAAGCGAGTTAGAAAGCTTGAATAATTTTTTGCTAATGTATGGAGGTGTTTTTTTATTTCCTTTTAACACATCTTTACCATTAGTTTTGCAGTTAAAGCAAAATTTAAAAAAAAAACTAATATCGCTTTGTGTTAACCTCCTCCTGACCTCGCCCGAGCCCAGGAGAGGAAACAAAAAATCCATCCAACTGTTTTCACCTGTTTGTTCAGCCATAAAATTGACTCACAAATGTCACATACGCAGTCGTTCGTCGTTAAACAAGCAAGTTTTATTTCGATAGCTTCAACACATTTCACATCGTTTCGTTTCCTTGGTTTGTAATTTACAGATAAAACCAAATTAAACTTTTACCAACGTCGTCAAACAAACGTGTTTTCCCATGGAGAGGCTTTTCAATTTCCCTACAGACTTCAACTACACCAAACGCTGAGGCGCGATTGCTTTTTTTTGGTTTTGCGCGTGTATGTAAAACATGTACATCGTTGATACTATTTGTAAGCTGTCTAATTACCTTCTAGGCAGCGGTCAACCGGTAGGGTGTTGCGTTTATGCAATCGTTTTGCCCCTCGATGTTCTGCTTTTCTTTCCAGCGCAAGCAAAACATGCAAGCGCAACGTGCCACAACAACACACAGGTGGGTTGTGTATGTGTGTTTGCCGGTAATGATTTCACGGACGTACACTAAATATATTTTTTCCCGCCAACACCACTACTTCACGCACTACACACACGTGCACTACTAGCGACCGTTGTTCTCATGGTTTGTAAGCGTGAGGAGGAAGGAAAAAACCCCGTACCAGGTTTATCACACAGGGAGGAATAATGTCAAGTTGATCGCTCGATTTAACCGTGAAGCTTTCGATGCTTTTCATCTATTTCAGCATTCCGGCAAGGTGGATTGGTTCTACAGTGTTGTTTTCCACCTATCTTCTATTCGTTATTTATTCAATGCCAGTTGGTGTAGTACTAAGGCACAACAAAATACGCAATACAATAGCTTGTACGCTTGTAATCAAATCAATTATGCTTTTGTATTTCAATTATTAAAAACACACTCACACGTTGCGATTTGTTTAGTACACTAAACACTTTTGCGCTCACTATCAACATTCATAACAACTTCGGTACGTTCTACTCGTATGCTAAACCGACACAAAACCACAAACTTCTAACATATGTCGTATTGATGTACACGTCTCACCAGCCCCAGTCGTGGTTTCTTGGTGGAAGCTAGCGTTGCACAAACCTAATCGAACTTCACGTCGACAGACTACGCGTATGGCGTCAGTGGATACGCAACACCACATATGTCTCGATGCGCTAAGGAGACGGGTTTTTGTTCGACGGAGGAAAACGAGACGCGTGCGACCGTTCGCTTGGGATGTTTCTCGGAAACTAAGGAAAATAAAGGTGGGTGCTTTGGTCGCGCAATCCACCGCGAGACCGGTCTCCATGGAGCCTCTCTCCCGCGCTCGCGATGTGGCGCGTTTGCTCTCCCAAGAGAAGGATTATGTTTTCGGGAAAATTAGCTTTACGTTTGTAACATATTGTACTTGGAAGGCATTTCATTTTAATACTTATTTCCCTTTTGACAAATTAAAAACGTGTTTTTGAAGAGCACGTGTCTTGGAAACGCGAATAAAATTTGAATTTGAAAAACATTTTGAATTGATTGTTTATAGACCATCACCTAAGCGTCAGGATGACAGTTTTGACAGTTTGGCGCCGCGTCAAAAATGCATAATGCAATTTGTTTGGTGATGGCAAATAATAACACTGCACTCATCATGATCGTTGTTTTGGTTTAGTTCGGTGCCGTGAGTTGTGTTTCGGAGTAAAAAAACACGTCCAATAGCATCGTTTTGAATTGCGTAAATTCGATCCGTATTCCGTTAAAATGTCCTTCTTTCATTGCTTCGAGTTTGATTTACTGGGACAGTCGGTTTCCCTTCCAGTGCCATTGATCGTTAATGTGGCGATATCCGTCGGGGCGTACTATGCCGGACGTGGCTTAATACCGAAAATGAAGCCGATGTTTATCAATGCGAACCTGTACGGCATTGATATGAACAAAGCGTCCAAACCAAAGATGTAAGTTTGCTGGCCGAATCATGTCACATACGCTTTACCTAAATTAGCATTTAATTTTTCTTTTTTTGCAGTCCTGAAGCATTCGGCGTGGTCACGGGATGCATATTTTTAGTGTCACTGTTCCTTTTCATACCGGTGCCTTTCCTTAGAAACTTTTCCACCTCGATCAAGGGTGACTTTCCGCACGATAAGGTAAGGCGGAGCGTTGTAGAAGGATCGAAACAGACAGTTCGGTGTATTAAATTGCTTCACATTTAGTTTGTAGAATTCATTGCAGCAATGCTTTCGATTTGCTGTATGATATTGCTCGGGTTTGCTGACGATGTGCTTAATTTGCGCTGGCGTGATAAGCTGTACCTACCGACGGTTGCCTCCTTGCCATTGTTGATGGTGTACTACACCAACTTCAATTCGACCACCGTTATCCTGCCGAAGATGGTTCGTCCGTTGTTGGGCCATTCGTTGGACATCGGAATGCTTTACTACCTGTTCATGGGCATGCTGGCCGTGTTCTGCACGAACGCTATCAACATTTTGGCCGGCATCAATGGGCTCGAGGTGTGCCAATCGCTTATCATTGCCAGCTCGATCGTGGTGTTCAATGTGGTGGAAATACTGAGCGGACACCATAGTGAAGCGCACGAGTTTTCACTCTACATTATGCTGCCTTACATCGGTGCTACGTGTGCGTTGTGGCGTTACAACAGGTAAGCTCCAATTGGTTTTCTTGTTAAATTGAAGTTAGTTTATTTTAGCAAATTTTACCTAAATTACAAAACAAATAACTAGCGTGTTCCGTATTACATCATCACCTTCGCTCGCGCCCACCATCGTCTGGCGGGCCATTTTCCAGTCTATGTCTAGCTTCAGTACACATGCCTTTCGCAGGACTTTTCCTTGCAATCTGGATCACCTGCTCCTGCCGGAGGGGGTTTTTTCCACCCTTTTTCCTATTGCATTTTCTCCTTCTCTTCCCTAAGAACTACAAACTGTTTTCACTTCAGTCGATCACATTTTTCTTACAAACACACCCATTCGGAGTTTTCTGTTCTGCTTCTGTTTAATTATCCTTCGACTACTGTTATTGCGATCAGAATATAGCTTCCGATTCCTACCCCCAGGTATCAGGAGTCACAGTATCAAAACGTTATTACGTAATTGGTGTCTAGCTAACAGGGTCTGTGAACAGCTTTCCTTTTTCCTTGCTTGATAAGCAGCACGACAATTGTCCGTTTGGTATTCCATCTAGCTTACCGAAGCTCAGTCCCGAATTCACAGTACAGTACAGAAGACGTAGTAATTATCCTGGATTGCGTACTAGAGTGTATATAAATATTGATAATATCAGCATGTTGTAATGGTATGATTATGCCGCATTTAGTGTGCTTCCCGTCGATGTTCTCAGGCATGGTTTAGCCGTTAACATTCCGGCTTATGTAGGAGTCTTGTAACGTTTCGTATACGGCGGCTTCCTCACCAAACCACCTTGACGCGATGTGAGTGTTTTTATGTTTAAATATTTCCCTATTACATTACGATGATTCGGTTTAAGCGGTGCGAAAACTTTGACTAGTTGCATGTGTGTTTGAGAGTGTATGGAGTTGAAGATGATCCGATGTTGCTTTGCATACACAAGAATATTAATGATTATGTGTGTGATGTATGTTGATTGGCCTTGAGATGTGTTTTGGTAGCGGGATGGAAGAATTCATTCGTGTTTGTCACCCACGTACTCTCTCTCTCAGGTACGATCTGGCTGCCTCACCGTTGGAGGAAACAGATCAAACAGATCTAGATTGTGCCACCTAGCTAAAGTAATCATCGTCCGCAAGATTATCCTCCCAGCGGGCAAAGAGATTCAGTACGATATTATCAAACTTCCAGCTGTTATCGCGTACATACTCCGGCTGATAGTACTTGTCCGTACGGCGGCTGAGCCGTTCGAGGGAACGTTCACCGTCCTCCAGATCTTTCCCGGCCGCAATCAGCTGCTGAACGTATTCCTCGTTCAGTACCTTCGTTCGCTTCGGGTCTGGCAGGAACAAGGCATCGCGAGATCCACCTGCCGTAGTTGCTGCACGATGCTCGTAATACTGTACGATCGAGCCGGGCTGGTAGCAACGCCGACAGTACCAACCACCGAAGTGATTCAGGTCGCCAATCAACATGACCGGCTTCTCGATCGCCAGTAACCGATCCGGATCGGAACCGTATGCTTCGCGCAGTGTGCTCACCTGCACTGCGGCACTCCCAATCACGGTACTGTTACTGGGATGCTGCCAGAAAAACCCGTACACATTGTGCTTCAGCCGGAACCGTACCGGCTGTGGCCAATTATCGTACCAGCGCAGATATGCTACCGCTTTGCGATTTAATATCTCATCGGTACCACTGAACAGTACGATATCGTCCGCCCGGATTGCACCCTTGGTGGTGTATTTGAGCAGCTTGCGGAACATATTTCTCCCGCTGCATGTCGCATCCGACACGATCAGCAATCGATCCCGGATCGTACGCAGGAAATCCGTCCCATCGGCATGGTGCGCGATGGAAGCACCGTACGATGCCGAACCTGGCACACCTGCCGGTCGGTCACACAACACGTAGAGAGTCACTAGATCGGCTAGCTCCATCAGCTGAATCTCCAGCACCTCCACACTGATGAACGTACTCTGCACAATGTAGAAGATATTCCGTGCGTATGGGCGTGGTATTGCCGTCTGATCACGGGGTGGTATTTTGGACGTGATAAAAGCACGCCAAATCACCTCCGGCTGGCCACAGTCCGTGCCGTGCCATTGAGTATTGCAGCGACACCGTCCTATCCCGTCATCTCCCACCGTTACTGCGCTGCCCCCGTCAAAGGCATCATCATCCGCCGGTGGGCTGTTGTTGCTAAGCTCAGTTGCTTTGGTTACTGTACCGGTGGCCGCCACTGACGCTGGCCTGCTTATTCCTGTATCTATCTGTTCAGTCTCATTGTTGCCGGCTTTGCTATTTGCCTTAGAAGTCATCAACGCCTTCCCCTGCGTACCTTCAACGAAGCACAACCGTCGTTTGCGTATCCCTTGCCAGTCGGTGTAGGAAATTGTTCTGCAAGTCGAAAGAGAGAGAGAGAAAGTATTTAAAAAATACCTCAGGTTGGTGTCTTTTTTTGTGAATTACGGAAGTGGTGCGAAATTTGAACACACACATTTCATGTCACTAGGTCACACTCCTTCCGTCACCTCATTCGTAAGCCAATTAGTGTCTGGCCAACGACCTGAAATGCGACACACACTAATCATGCACTCATTAGGAACAACCGGGGTCTAACGGGAGGTGTGTGCTAGTGGCGTGCAGCCGGCTACATAAAGTGCACCAATTTAAGAATTGATTTTAAAGCTCGACGAGCAAATTGGGGCTAACTGCTAACGGGAGGGACATCAACAATTCAATTTGCACCGTTTCCGAGATTTTGCACGCCACTGAGAGCGTTACGTACACTGCTGTTGCGATGAATGTTGGGTAAATTGATATAAATGAAGTCTTTTGCGCTCGTCTACATAGCACTCGATGTATATAGCTGAAGCTATGTACTAAACAGGGTTTACCCACGAGAAAAAAAGAACATACAGAAGAAAAACCCAACCCACGTCTCTTCTTCTTTGTAACATGAGAAGAGGATTTATCTTGGGAGCATCCCCAACACTTACCGAAAATATTTCTCCGCACATTCTGCCTTTGGTATCGTGCGCTGAATCCATGGATGATACTTCGGATGTCTCGGATGTTGCAATTTGCTCTTCAACAGCTGATTACCATCCTTTTCCCCACCAACTCCACCGACGTCATTGGTCAGTAGTGGGCCGTCCGTAGCGGTGGGTCCCACCGTTCGGTTGGCAATGAATCGTACGCCAAACGGGGACCAGACGGCAGCAAACGATGCCGCAATCCGTTGGTGGTGTACATCAGCTTCCATCGGCTGCTGCTGCTGCTGTTCAGCTGTTTGTGCATGACCATCGGTACCATCCTCCGTATCGATTGCGGTCGACACGAGCAGTGAGCCGAACAGCAGAAACAGACAGACGAGCGAGATTTGCAGCAGAAACAGACCCCATAGAAACAGCCGTACGTCGAGCTTCCGTTTGGCACCGGGAGACATTCGAGATTGCCGTGCCCGCACTACCCCCCCGGGGGGTGCACCGGATGTGATCGGATTGTATCCGGGTAACACAACCGTGTACAGTGTGGGTGATCGATTTATACGGCGTTTTGCTTTTTTTTGGCGCAGATGTCGATAATTTTCTTAAGCGAAATCCCAAAACTATGGAATGAGTTATTCCTACACCACAGATGCTGCGTCCGTTCGGTTTCACATTTGATTTGGACTGGCCGAGAAGTGGGCTGTATGGGCGTACACTGGAATTCGTCCTTGCGTCACGAAGAAACTGTTGTTGCTGTTGTCTATTCACATTTTCCAACAGCGGATCGTAACGAAGACAGCACAATCTGGGTTCGCTTTGCACACGGAGAATTTACACTGCACTTGTCCTCGTTTCATCTATCACTCGTTCAGCAATTATCGACACGGACACACCGTCTACGACTCGGTACGTGAGCGTACGGTTTTATGAATGAAGCAGCCAGAATGAATTCGGCCAAAAGCAACCAACCCACCCCGTTTTGCATCGCAAAAGTGCAACAAAAAATGAGTCATATGGGCTGGTGGAATGAGAAAATAGGAATGAGAGAGTGGGGGTTACCTAGAGAAATGACAGAAGTGTTGCCAGAAAGGTGGAAATAATTTCTATTGCAATATTGATTTTTATTTTTTTATTTCTAAACTAAACAACGTAAAATCGCGAAAATTAAGCAAAAAATTATGTTTTATAATTAATGCTCTAGAAAAATACATTTTTATGAATAATTCATAATAATGCAAAACAGGCAACACGGCTTGCGTTATCCTTTTCAATCAGCTGTCATTGAAAGTGCGCATGTATTGGTGAGAGGATTTGTTGTCAACGCGTTTACTCATCGTTTTGAATTGTCCGTTTTCTTCCGTTTGCTTTCTGTAGGTATCCTTCGCAGGTGTTTGTTGGCGATACGTTCAACTATCTGTCCGGCATGACGTTCGCCGTCGTTGGCATACTGGGCCACTTTAGCAAAACTGTGCTGCTGTTCTTTATACCGCAGGTGCTAAACTTCCTCTACTCCGTGCCGCAACTCTTCCGGTTCATTCCCTGCCCGCGCCATCGTATGCCAAAGCATGATCCTGCGACAGACCTGCTAAACTTCAGCCGCACACAGTTCCGGGTAGATGAGCTCAATATGCTTGGCCGGTTCTGTTACCAAGTGTTTCGCCATCTGCGGCTCATTCGGTGTGAGATGGATGCCGATGGTAAAACCGTAACCTGCAACAACTTTACCATCATCAACTTTTGCATTCTGCTGACCGGGCCCATACGGGAAGATCGACTAAATCGGTTGCTGGTAGCATTCCAGCTCGTCTGTGCGGTGTTTGCTTTCACGATACGTTACCCACTGGCGCACTACTTTTACGATACCAACTGATAACGCATTTCCGCTGAGGGAAGCGCGAAAACTCGAAGAAGGACACCAAAGTATCTCTTAGTAAAAAAATGAAACGGCCACAATTCGATGGGTAATTGTGTAAAAAGTGCGAATTTAAAATTTGTTAAAAAATATGAACAATAATACAATGCATTTCTTAAAACCGAACTGTGTTTCGGACTGTTTTCTTTCATTGGTTAACGAAACGGAGCTTTGCACGATTCGATCCTCGGGAGTGTTTCTCTTCGCATACAAGGTATATGTATATAGGTTTATTGGGTACGTGTTTTTCCCTCGTCACTTTCTTCCTTTTCACAGTTCTCTATTTTGTTGTGTCCTTTACATGTTTTCTGTTTACTGTTTTTGGGTATAAGGGATAGAGAACTTTTCGCTTCTCGCTAACCGGATGTTTCTTTTCTTTCTTTTCCTGCTTTACCTTCTTATGCTTTTTTTTTCTCCATTCTTTATATATGGTTGTGGTTAATTAAAGTTTTATCGGTGTGTTGTAATATACTTTTGCATTAGTTCGAATAAACTGAAGCACAGTGTTTAACAATGTATGTTCTATTGTAGTAGAGTTTTTGTATATTCATGCTATTTTCATACTGCATTGGTGCTTGTTTTAGCATAGTTTCAACACAGAAAAAACACTTTCTTCTCGTTTCTTCTTGCAACATTCATACCTTATTTGCTTTTTGTTTTGTTTGAAGAAGAGTGTATGGCAAGTAGTTGACGGAAAAGCTAAAACGGTAGAATTATGCCAATGTAGTTTGATTTTACTCCCCCCTTTTCATCAACACACCAACGTTTTTGCCATTTTGCTTCATTGGTTCTCATATTTTGATGTTTGTTTTCCTCTTTTGTGTCAGTGTGTTTTTATTTTTCTTTATGTATATAAGTATATGAATATTTTCTCAAAAATATATAAATTGTTTTATACATGATTTGCATTATTGTTGTAGTTTTTTTTTCTTTTGCTGCGTGTTTGCCAATTACATTGTATTACACTGTTTGATGTTGCTTTTATTTTATTCTTTTTTTTGTTCATTTTCATTCATTTGCCATAATGGTTGAAAATGGGTTTGTTTATGCACTTTTATATGCCGATTTTATTCCAACTCGGTAATCGGATAGAATGGCTTGACTTATTAGTAAACTCCACCGTGCAGGATCAGTTCCGATCGCTACTACGTGACACACTCATACACACCGATTACATCCTATATAATGCTTTTCATTATCATCACACCATCACAGTCCTTCTACAGGCGAAAATGAGCGTAAAACGCTTCTTCTAACTTCCATCTTTGCAACAAGAACAAACGTAAATGAATTGGCTTTTTTTTAAAAGCGCCATTCGCTCCCAAAATGTCAATAACTTAGAGATAAAAAGGGGGAAATATATAAGGAACACACACACACGTTAACCAATACGAAGGAAGATACCCAACTGTCCCAAAAACACTTTTTAATCATTTCGCCCTTTTCCCCGAAACAACATATAATAATTTAGATCCAAAAGAAAAACAAAAACCGTAATTTTAACCTAAAAAACAAGCACATTTTGTTTCCCACTTTCCCTCGATCGTTAGTTATATTCTCACACTATACAGCTTAGTAATCAGTTGCTAATCGGTGTACTCTCTACAAACATGAAACAATCAAGAACTAGAGCCTCTATTATTCTAAATCATTTGTTTTTCCCACACACGCATACATCAGGGTTATTATTGGGGAGCCTGGTTGGTTGGCTCCTTCAGATTACTGCTGCCACACTCGGTTTGGTGATGTGTGATCATTCTCATATATGTGATGTACTGGGACTACATGTAACGGATATAATAAGTAGTACTAGTCGGTGTGTTTGATGGTGCGTTTCACACATATACTGCGACACCACCGTGGGAACGAGAAAACTAACAACATTTAATTGTTGCATTTGCACTGAATCATTACTGTTGCCTCGGCAGGACGCACTAACACTCCTTTTGCTACGCAAAACTAACTGAACTGTTCTGAATGTTCATCTAGAACCGGTGTACTATCCAGATGATGGTGATGATGATGATCTTATCAATTATAAACAAATGGCACAGACAACAATCTGTATATCAGCAAGTTGTAGCTTTCTCTCTTTCGCTCTCTCTCTCTCTCTCTCTCTCTCTCTCTCTCTCTCTCTCTCTCTCTCTCTCTCTCTCTAGTTGTGGGAAACGTGCGCGGATTCTGTGCGTCTCTGGTGCCCGTGTTGTATTTTCTTGTTCTATGCATTATATTTGTGCAAAGGAATGTTTTAATTAAAAAAAAAACGTAAACCCGGAACGGTATTAATACGAAAACGTCTCCAAGCGGTTGAATATCTCTACACCATCTGCATAAATCTATTGTTCTAAGATCTATTTCATAATTGTGGTGGTGGTTGTGTACTGCAAGCAATAAAGCTAATTTGCTAATCATTACAATGAATATTGTACTCTGCATTAATGTGGGGCTTCTATATTGTTTGATGTTCTGTTTATAGCTCTCTATACCCTTTGTTAACCAATCCAACTCGTAGCCATTGTTAATGGAACATCATGTTAAGGAACTACATGCTCTTTTGCGAACGATTTAAAACAAAAAAAGTATGGCATTAATATATGTGTGGTGAATGTTGTTCAGCTTCCCAGTTGATAGATTAAATTGGAATTCTTACTAATAGTTTTGTTTTTTAGCTAGCTATTTCAACATTGTACCATTACCACCACGATGAATACACAAACAATCAACAGCTATCGATAATGGGAAAAAGGGGGGAACGCAAACAACAATCGGTGTCCAGCAACAGCACGGAGTAAAAAGAAAGGATCATCAATCCTTCAGAGACAGCCTCCTTTTACTGTTTGGCCGATCACTCGAATCGGCTTTTGATATTCGGTTCAACTAACAGCTATTTGTTTCTGCGTTTTGCGTTTGCTATTTTACTTTAAAAAAACTTAAATTTCATTTCTAACTGCTGAAGTGTAGAATGAGGATCTCAAGCAATAAACCAATAGGTATATACCCATTTTCAAACTTTGAATGAAGCACAGTTTAGCTTCCCATTTCATCCAGTTCTTGCACTTCGTTAGTTAGAAATGAAAGTTAGTTTAATACACATAACGCCTTTCCTCCTTCTACCACAAACAGTCCCATCTTTCCATCACGTCCCTAATACGCTCAGGTTCATGCATCAGTCATCGGTTTGATCAGATTCCTGTCCCTATACGTTCAGCTCATCATCGAATGCAATAAATACACCTTATCAAAAAACGTAATGTAGCTCAGTCCTCGTTCTGCCAATACTTCCCTTCACTAACTCACTCACTCACTCATTCGTTCACACGATCGATTCCATCCAAGGGGTGATGGATGCTGATGATAGTTGATTACAATATTTTTTTTGTATTCTTCTGTGACTTTCAATTGAATACCTACAGCTAAAGCGGTAGTCTTACAAAAAACCTATGCCCTTAGAAAAAAAGGTAAAGAAAAGGCATTCCAAAGAAGGGGCTGGGACCGGGAGCGACACCCCCCATGGCCGCTTGGTATTGAAATTTTGTGTTGTACCTTCTTTTTTTGATTTCCTGATTTTGTTATTAAATTTTGTATGTTTTGAATCTTCAATACTTGTCTTAATTTAGTAAAGATCGGATTGTTCCTTTTTTGGTTGCTATAATAATATACCCGCCCCACCCATCGCAAAAAGGTACTGAGAGCATTTTTTTATGTTTTCGATTCTATGATGAATGAAGAAAATTTTACTACTGTTTTTTTTTGTTTTTAATTTTAGTTTGTAACATTATTACTTACGGAGCAAGAAATGGAATTGTTTCAATGTTCTTAGTGTTTTTTTTCACGCAACGATGTCTCTGCGAAAGGGAATTAATGCGTGAGCACAACAGTGTTGTTTTAATCTCTAAGTGGGTGTTTTGTTTGTTGTTGTTTATAGTGATGTTTGTACTTTCAATTTTCGATTGTTTGTTTTGTTGAATTGTTGTTTCTTCCCATTTTGCATTACCATTTTTTTTTCGTTTGCAGATTAGCATTTAATTGCTGACTTTGTTTTTTATCCCGAAATAGACACGACGCTTGCTGGACTGGCCCGACGAGTGTAACATTATTAAAGGAGATTAGTTTCCGTGGAAAGAAGGAATCTTTTGCGCTACTACGTCTTCTTGTCCAAGTTATTGCTTTCACCTTTCTACAATAGAAGCAACTAAAGCTCATCACAATTATAGCTCCCAATTCTGTATGCTTATGTCTGATTAAAACTTAGTATTTTTCTTACAGTGTGTGTCTGTGTACAGTGTAACATAATTATAATCCTACGTGTAGAGAATTTTAGCACTTTCTTTTTCCATCGTATCCAAAATCCAGTGTGTATCTCATAATTTAATTCATTAATGCACCGTACTTCATAAGTGTTTTCTCTTGATTGGCTTTGCCAATGTTCTATCTCTCATTCGCCACTAAGTTGTGGGGATTCGAACGAACGACACAGCAAAAAAACACGAAACGTCTTATAGGACGTTTCGGTCAACTTCCTAGGGAAGTGCAAATTCTATTTCTGACTTTTGTATAATTTTTTTTTCCAACAACAAGCTCCAAAACAAAGCGGAAACGTATAACAGGCGGCAAAAACTTAAATATTCCCCATTCGGTTCATGTATATGGGGCCGGGAGGGGAAGAATATGCAATGCAAGTCGATATGATGGATAATAAGTTATGTGCTCTACCTCTATAGTAGCTTCAGATAAACTATACCAATATTTACAAAACATATTTTGATTACGAATCTATTGCATAGCGAGTGGCAAAAATTTGTTTGATTGTTAATGCTCTCTTCTTACATACTACAGCTACAAGCACCCTCCCCGTCTCTCACGTGCTTTCCTCTCCTTGTAATGTATGTTTTTCTTTCCCTCTAACCCGTGCCTCATAGGCACTTTTCCAACCCACAGGTGCAATTAACCGTAAAGACAGAAAGAAAACTTAATGCTTCTACCCATTTACATCTTTACAGCTGCAAAAGAGAAAATGGCCCTCCCATATGCCCAACACTCTCACCCACACAACACAACAATACTTTTAAAATGATAGTTAGTGTAGAGTAGAGCATGAAGTTGTACACATATTATATACACTTATATCACGCACCCCCTTTTATAGAGAAAGGTTACAATTTTAACAACAAACAGATAGGTGGAAAACCAAATCACATAAAAAGCAATACTAGCCAGCGTTACAATACATCAGGTGCAGGTTGGGTTACAATAATTTAAACAAAACACACATAAGATGAAGGAATCGCCTATTCCGTAAAAAGCTTACTACGCGTTTAATGTGCATTTAATGCTAACAGGTAGAACAGGTTCCGATAGAACACGTAAAACGCGGTGCTGATTTTTCAGACTGACTTAAAGGACAGAATGACAAACATAAAAAAGCTATTCCCAATAGATAACAGATAATATTAAAGTTAATAACCAAAACAAAAAGAAAAAAGGTTCATAAATACGATCAAAACTAACGTGTTCCGACTAGAATCGGTCGTTCTGTGTGCTGGAATGGCTGTAAAAGTTTGTCGACGTAACAGGAATTGTCTCCCACCCCCCCCAACACACACTTGGTGATGTTGGGAGAGCAGGGGCGAGTGGACAAATTGTTTATGCTTAGAAGCGAAGGGTGCCATTTAAAACTATGTGTTTAAAAAAACTAATCATTTTGATTGGCGATAATAAATTAGGTTGACTTAAAACTTAAACCACTACTCTCTGCGCGAGCGACCGCCCTATTCTCTGCGCGCCCGTTTCGGTCGGGTATTACCATCGATTCCCTCGCCGACGGTTATGGTGCCGCCGCCAGTGATGCCACCGATCGAGCCGCTAGCACCGAGCGACGTTTGGCAACCGCGCAGCTTTTTACCACCTACCTGCACCTGGCTCTGGGCCGTTATTTGCAGCGAGATCGCATTGGTGTTCAGCTTCTCCGTCAGCAGCAGATCCTTCAGACCTTTCATCTTCTGGCTGTACAGCACAATAACCGGTCGCTTCGGTTCCATATCGTCTGCGGTCGTGTCTCGCTTCTCGATCTGTGGACCCTTTTCCACATCCGCTTCTTGCTGTCCCTTTATAGAACCGTTGTCACGCTTGCCGTTACTTGCCGTATTCGTTTCCACCGGCGTGGAAATACCTTCACCGTCCGACGATGGTTCGGCACTTTCTTCTGTTGTAAAGGGCTGTCCACCGCCTTGTAGTAGAAACTCGGGATTCAGCAACTTCTCGCCACATTTGCCAACCAACGCTTCGAGTGATTTCGGAAGCGAATTGCCCTTCGCCGAGCTATTACCATTCGCACGCCCTCCGTTTGTGACGTTGGCGTCCGCTTTTACTATATTGTTATTGTTGTGATGGTGCACCGTATCGTCCGCTCCGTTTTTACCACCGTTGCCATTTTCTTGCCCATGCTGCTGTGCTTGTGGTTCCTGATCGGCACATTTAATGATAACCTGCGATCGTATATCGTGATCAAACTTTGCAATCGTAGCAACCAGCGGCTTTGCCCAGCCGATATGCAGGATGGGCGTTTGGCTGCCTTCCTCCCATTTGCAAATGCCATCGTAAAAGCGCAACAGGTTAGCAAAGCAGGACGAATCGCGTAGGATGCTTTTAGCCGAATGGCCCGAACTTTCCAGCTTCATCACCTGCGGGATCAGCTCGTTGGCAATGTCGAGGAATTCCTTATAAATTTCTTCATCATCTCGTGAGTAATTGTACCTGTGTTGGGGGAAAAGTTAATAATTAATATTTCTATTCCAGAGAGACACCCGCGGACAACTGCTTCCGAGGCTAGCAACAAGAATGCCTTGCAAATGGTGAGTACTTACAGCCGTATAACGTCGCTACTGTCCGCCCAGGATGCGAACGCTTCCCGATACATATTCTTTCGATAGTAATAGCCACCCTGGTACGTGTACGGATACACATGATGGTTCCGATAAAACGTCTGTGCCGATCGCACTGACTCGTTGTACAGTTCCTCACAGCTTTTCCGGCCTACCGTTGGTTGGACCTCCTCCAGCTCACCCAGACAGCCCAGCGCCATCGGGTACTTCCTCAAGTGTCCCATATCGTACAGTAGCCAGAGCAGCTGCTGCTGTAAATCGGCCACCTCCAAACATGCACTGGTGGCCGTAAGTGATGGATTAATTGCGGACACGATCGCTGCCACCTCCATGTAACGATTGCAGACGACCGGATTGCCCGCCACGTACAGCCAGGTTTGCGATTCAATGCCCGGTGCCACAGACTGGCCACGTTTATCCTCCGCACCCTTACCGTGCCACGTTACCTCGATCGTTTCGTCACCCGTCTTGCCAAACACGACCCAGACGTGATCCTCGGAGATGGCCAAATGGACGTCCCGGTAGCCAAGCATCTGGCAGCCGGCTACGACAGCAAATGCAACACCAAAGCAGTCCAGCTTGTTGCCGCACAGATAGCTATAAAGGCTTTGCAAATGGGCCCGATCCTTGTACGAACTGCGCAGCAACGAGTTCCAGATGATGTCGGACACTTTTTTGATAATTTCGCGACTGGCAAACTTGGAATCGGTCGTCGTTTTCACTAGCAGCTTCTCGATCGGTGCCAGCACGGATTTGAATCGCTTGTACAGCCCTTCCACCGTGTCATAGCGTATGACGGGGAAGTTGCCTGCCGGGTCCGCCGTGCCGCTTTTTCCTCCCTCGACATTGTTGTTGTTATTGTTGTGCGAGGACGACGATGCCGAGCTCGATTCGAGCACCTTCGTCGTGAGCGAATGTTCTATCAACCCGGTGACGATCGACAGCAGCGTTAGGTCCGGTTCTTCCTCACGATTGTTCAGCTGTTGGCGGAACAGTTTTATCACATCCGGAATCGCGCGCAGCGGAAACAGCTTGATAACGTCGTCACAAAACTCCGTCATCGTTCGTTCATCTGTTGTGGCACCACGATTAAAACGATAAAATTCACCCTACGGGGGTGGTGGGTGGTTGTGATGCTTTTTCTTTGTTTACTTTTTCGCTTAACTATGCAGGCCTCTCTGCCACTCTGGGCAGAAACGCGAACCTCCGTCTCCGACGGTTCGATTCGAACGTACACCAGTTTTATATGACACTATTACGACGACTGTTGACGATAACAATTATGTTGGAACCCTTTTTTTGTTGTTGTTGTTCAACCCTCTGCGACGTCATTCGCCATTTGGCGTCTCGGGGAGCATCAAGCTCCATTCCTTGTTCCCGCGGAAAATACCTCACCTCCTCCACAGCCACACCACACCGAGTGGAATGAAGTGGAGGTCCTTAGCGATTACAGGATGAAAGCGCGCGTAAGCAGATTACGTCCGCAAACTGGTTCGGTACCGTCACCGTGTCACGCAAGTTCAACATTAATTCCATTTTCGTACAGCGTAGATGAATGCGATGCTTTAGGAAAATGCGTATGTGACAGCTGCTGTACCAACTCTTACGAAGGGACCGCTATCGATGGAATGTGCTGATATGCGCCACAGCTACCCCGAAACAGACACGACAGCATAGATTCGCAAAATAGCACTCTCGATTCGATAACGGGCCACCGCGTCGCGACACAGTTACGATATGATTTGCAACTGTGCAAACATACCAATTTCGGGTTATCACTATTTTCTCAGCTGAATAAAGTTGGCTTCTGTGACGCGCGCGTTCTCGAAGAACTAGCGAAAAAATGTTTCTGTATTTTTTTTCTGTAAATTTATGCAAACACACTCACACATCCTCACGCGTCCATGCCGTCAAACGCCAATACCACTTTTCGCAGGGTTGAAAGCAGCCCTGAAAACGATAAGTTTGACAACCGGCAAACGGGTGCTTTGTTTACAAACAACGCGTTCAGCGATTTCATAAAAAAATCGGTACAACGGAACAGGATCATTGGGCGATGGATTTAGTGGCCAAACGGAGCATTAATTGTGAACAAGGAGCAGTTCGTGCTGTGCGTTATAATGGTGAGTACGCTAGTAATGGGCATTCCGTATGATAACCCCTCATCTTCATCGTTTGCTTTTTTAGTTGATGGCTCGTACTGCTTGTCGTGTGGTTCGGACAAAAAAATCAAACTATGGAACCCTCGGACAGGATTACTGCTAAAGACATACGGTGGCCATGCAGACGAGGTAATGGATGCTGCCGGTAGTTGCGAAAGCAGCTACATCGTATCGGCATCCCTCGACAAGAGTGTCATTTACTGGGATGTATCGACCGGACTGCCAGTGAGGCGACTGCGAGGTCATGCTGGCGGTGTTACTTGCATACGTTTCAACGAAGAATCATCGATTGCCGTTTCGGGGTCGAAGGATAACACGGTGGCATGTTGGGATATACGCACCCGCAAGCTAGATGCTGTACAGACGATGCGAGAGGCCAAGGATTGCATTACAGCACTTGTCGTGAGTGAACACAAGATCATCTCTAGCTCACTCGATGGTTCGATCCGACAGTATGACATACGGGCCGGAGAGCTCGTGTGCGATACAATCGGCGTACCGATAACGTACCTGGTGCAAACGCGTGACGGCCAGTGTCTGTTGGCGGCATGCTCCGATGGCACGATTCGGCTGATCGATAACGATTCGGGCGAACTTCTGTCCGAGTACAAGGGACACCGGGTGGATGACTATACGATCGAGTGTGGCATAATTTCGGCTGATACGAAGATCATATCCGGTTCGGCAGAAGGTGCAGCTATCATTTGGGATCTGCTGGAGGGCTCCGAAGTGCGACGGTTGCGCATAGGCAGTGAAGTTGTCCATTCGTTAGCGCCACATCCCACTGGAAGCGATATTTTATTCGCTCGCAAACGACACATAGAGGTGTGGGGTAAACCGGAAGAAGATGAAGATGAAATAATAGAATAGAATAAATGAAAATGATTATTTTTTACGATTTCAAAATGCCCCATAATTTGCTATCGCTGGAAATGTACGGGAGAAATTCATTCGAAAATCGAAACTTGAAATCGGTTTCGAATGTCCATGTCGTTGATATGTTCCTTTTTAAAGCTATTTTGCTATAAACATATTATAGTATTACATAATAACATTTTAAATGTATAATAACATCTTAAACTAGCTGCTTGGAACGATTTTTGACAAAATTATGCCCATTTAAATTAATTATTGCCGAAATTTATTCTCCAACTCATCCCAACCTCTGCTTGTAAACGACTTTGTTTGTTCGAAAAACTGCCCAAGCCGTGCACACGCACACAAACGCACAACACAACAGCGTACGCGTGCATTAAATTAACCTTTTTTGTTTCCTCACTTTCCGGAGTACGAAACTCGTATCTCTGGGTCCTTTTCCGGGTCAACTGCCTGCACAATATGGACTACGAAATGTCCACCATTGTGTAGCATTATCCTTTATCCTTGCCCTCCATCCGAAATCTAGTTACCCTCGGTTTGAACCAGACACTTCCCAAAAAGGTACTGTTCGTGCCCTCGGTGAGATGCATTCGTGTTGAGAAAGCAGCTACACCTGAAATAGTTGCATTTCGTGTGAAAAGTTCGCAGTGAAATTGTGTTCAAAAGTGCCAAATTTGGACTGTTATTCTGCTTTGCGTGTTCAACAATTAGTTGTGCTGTACTCTCTTATTTTTCCCGCAGCATAGTGACCCCTTTTAGTGGTCCCATGCGTCGTGCCAGATAGTGGTTGAATTTTGGTACATCAATGTAGCACATTTCAATATGGTGATCGCGGCATTCACAGCTCAGTGGTGACCTGAATGTTTTGTGCAAAAGTGCACGAGAAGTGAAGAATACCTTCGCACATCTAAAAAAGTCCATTAAAACCGTAGACTCAAGGTTACGGGCCGGAACATTTTGCTAACCATAAAAAGAACCAGTTCAGTGCTGTGGTGCGGTGATCCGTGTACAAGCAGACGAGTTTCTCGGTGTTCCGGAGCGCAGATCAAACCCGAAAAGAAGCAGTGCAGAAAAGGCCCAAAAAGAAAAGCAACGAAGCAGGGAGGCTTGCTGCCAAACGGTCGACGACGCTGAAATTCTTCTCTCCAGGTAGGTCCGTTTCGCTTCTCGTTGTGCGCTTGTGTACGTGCAGGTGTACAGACCGCGAACAGCTAGAACAACGAACCTTTCGCTTATGGTCTGCGCGGCGGCGTACAAGCAGAAGATGAGAAACACACAAAACCGCCGCAGCATCCATTTCTCTCTTGGCGCGTTCTGCCGTGGGAGGCTAGTTTGCGTTTGGATTAGAAGACGACCCCTGCATGCGAGAACCGTCTTGCCATGAAATGAATCATGAAGCGATCTCCAATGCGCGCAAACTGCCCCAGAGTTCAAGCAGATCCTTTGCATTTGTACGTTTTTTTTTGTCGAAAAGTGGATGTTATATTTTACCTCACACGATGCTTACAATTGCATAACCTGGGTGATGCTGCGTGGAGCAAAAGTAATTAAGAGAGCGACGCATTGTTTTGTTTATTTACCAGCGCTGATGATGGATTTGGGTAATAGATGGTAAATGAGGGAAAATTTCCCATGAGTAAGCGTCTTGTTTTAGGAACAAAGAAATCCTCTGAATGATTCATGCATCTCTGAAACTCTTTGTTTATTTGTAGGTTCATTATTTTACTTCCATTTTTGTTGCTTGTTGGCGATCTGTTCCGTCGCACCTGGACAGCAATCAATGCAACCGATGATCAGAACAAACACAGGGGGGGTTTCTATGACAACAGCATCGTAACGAAAATCATAAAGGTATGATCACGACTGATCGACCGCGGGCTGTACATGATTTCATGAAGCATCACTACAAGAGAGGAAAAACAATTCAAATATGTTTTAGTATGGGTGGCATTCTGCTTAAAATTATCAGCATTAGATATTCGACTATGTAGATCAACTCCGCCTCCTTTGGCTCTTAAGAACCTGCAGAAGAAATTGTCCTTGTTGGCTAAAGAGAGCAGCTTCTGCGAATATATTTTGTAACTACGTTTATTTATATTTTGTGGGTCAATGCTCACAACCGACACCGACAAAGCTGTTTAGCCGTTTATATCGTAATATGAGCCCCATGCAAGGTTTAACATACTTTATTGGCTTCGGCTCTATCTGTCTGGTGCATATTGTCGTGTGGTAAGGTGACCAAAATTCTTCCAAATGTGTACTGTTGCTTCACCGAGGGGAACACATCAAACAGTAACTGTAAAGGTTTTCTTTTTCATGTTCAGTTTTTTTAGTTTTCTTCTTAAAAAACATGTCATCATATTCCGCGAACAACCCCCTGGAGCAGTGGATGAACAGATCTTCCCCCAAAACAGTGTCTAATCGACAATCATATGGACGTTCGCAGCATGGGTTTGTAAACATTGGAAAATGCGCTACACCCACACAGTTTTCCACTGCAACATCTCACCATGTAAACGATCGGCACCACATTCCTTCGCAATTCGCAAACCCACTACCGCGCCGGTTGGGTTTGGATTGTGTGTGTTCACTCGCCACGTGCCATTTCTCCTGCACGGCATGGTCACTGCCGAAACCGGAAGACGTATTTTAGCCAACCCCCTTTCCCTCCCCGCTCGTGTGTTTTATTACTATTGTGATAGCGAGAAATTTAAAATTGCTACGTTTCGAATGGCGTGCCTGTGGCGATTATTGTTTGACGGTGGACTTTCTGGACGGGGGGTTTTCTTCTACGATTGCAATGAGCATAAAATGCAGTCAGTAAGTTAAGATTAGAACCGGCCTCCTCCCCACCAGGGGTGGGGTCTATATCTGTTTATCTCCGGTACGATCGTAATGTCCGTTCTGCATGAAGTTAAGCGGTTGCCTCGGTTAATGACGGAACATTGCTGACCGGAATGTTACCGTTCCGTTTGTAAATCATTTTTTTCTCGGACAGGAATACAATAATTATGTGCAGTGTGTTGCTGCAATTGCAATAAGTGGTTGGTTGTACATAAATTATTGTAATATTTTGTAACGACAAGTTACAGTTAGTTGGTTTATAAAACAATGGCTGATTATTAAATTTAGAGGAATCAGCGTATGAAACTTCTTCTCAACTTCAACGTTAGAATTAGAACAATTAGATGTAATTATTTCCAGCAATTTACTGTCATGTCCCATCTACACTACTGTTTGTGTTTTTTTCAATAAAATAAAACGTTTGTACAGAAGAATCAATTCCCTTCGATTGACCAGCTGACCAGCTGGTAGGACCAGTAGCCAACACCGACCGACCGACTAACAAATACAACTCAACTGTGTTCTCAGCCATTGCGTTTTTTTTTCTCTCCTGCTCATGGCCCAAGCCCTACTACACACTGGTTCGCTACTGTTGCTTTCCTTGTTCGGCTCACAACGCTAATGTGCTTGTGCGGCTTCCGATGCCGAGCCATATGTCACTCCATACAACAAAACCGAACCGGCCCTGGGACCCTTTTTTTTATGCCGGCCCTTTCCACCCGCCCACCGCCAGCGTTTCGTCCCGTTCGCCTACGTGTGCAGCACGCGCGCACCACTTGGGAAACCAGTTCGCTCTGCCGCCGTCCGATGCCTGAAAGGTTGGACCGCGTTTGGAAGCGTTAGCTCTTCTGGGCCGTTCTCTCATTTACGCTCGAGCTGCGGTGAAGATCGGTTCGTCGGTCCGTGTTGTGCTGCCGCGTGACTGTTTTTACGGTGTTGTGTCGCGTTTGTGCCCGACTGAGTCTTTCGTTCGCGCCAAGTGTAAGCGTATTTAGGGGAATGGTTTACTATTTAGGCAGACAATTTAACGCTGGTCTGTTATCATGTCCTCGTGTGGTGAAAGCTTTCGTGGTGTTTTTTCTTTCTTTTTTGTGGCAATGCAGTGGCTGTGGCATTGCAGCTGGAAGTGAATAAAGTCAGCGAATAAATGCTAAAGAAATCCAAACGCGTTACGTCAGCGCGGTTCGCCTGCATGTGTCGAGTGTGTGCTTTCGTGCGCTCGCGCCAATGTATCATATATGCGACCTGTTGGTGGTGTTTTTGTTGTCGTTGCTGCTGATTGCAGTCTAGCCGCTGCCGCCATCATCGTCATCGAGCGTTGTCAATTTGTGTGCGCGATCGTCGGTGATCCGTCTCGTTTCGTGTTGTGTCTTTGCTTCCTCCCCCAGCTGCCTGGCTCGATCGCAACCGTAAAACCGTTTATCTGAGCAAACTACCGGAACGTAGGACATTAATTGACCAGCAGAGTTGTTCCAATTAATAGCGTGTGGTGGTTTACTTTACGTTGATATCGGTGAACGGCGTTTTTATGTCTCCTCCACAATTGCTGCGTGGAGGATTCCATTCAACCTCGACTAAGAGGCGCATTACTGAAGCTTATTTCCTCACAGAAGCCATTTTCCCACGCAAATCTTTTTTGTGGTTCATGTTCGTCCGGACAAAGCTGAGAGCTCGTCCGGAAAGTGCATTAAGATGTAATTTGTGGCAGTGTGTGAGTGTTTTTGTATTTTGCTTTTTTTTCCGCAGTTTTAATTTAACCATTTAATGTTATTAACAAGAAGCTTTTTGTTTGTTGCGCGTTAGACCACCACAAGCGCAAGAGAAACGACTTTATGATCGTATCCTCCTATAACCGCCTTGAATGTCATTATATCGTGATCATGCTGAAGGGCAAAGGGAAGCAAAGGGCAAACAAAACGATCCAAGAGCAGATACGGAACGAGGAGAATTTAATGTGTAAAATTAAAAAAATCAGTGAATTTGTTGACAAAGTTTTAATTGGTTCATTAAAGTAATGAAAAGTAATTGTTTATACCTGTGTTCTTTAGGGGGTTTTCCAAAAAAGAACCTATTAAAATATACAAGTGACAGTGTTTTATTACGTAAAAGTGCGTCATACAGTTCCCACTTTCGTGCCCGTCGTCCTGCTGTTGTTGTCGCAAGACGTGATCGTGGCGGTGGGTGTGTTCAGCTGCATTGCTGAATGCACTACTGACGTGTGTTGACTGCGGTTTCCACAAGGCCGGGAACTGGATGGTTCTAAGGCATCAAGCGAACAACAGCAATCCGTGTTGTGCAAGACGAACGAAAGTCATAATTCACATCAGTGGCGCCCGGACCAGTGTGGCGGTTGTGAAGGAAGCAGTGTCAGTTTGATCGTAAAAGAAAGCGTTTGCTAAAGAAACGCCTAGAACGAGCAACGTGCGGAAAGAAAAGGTGGTCGATTTTTGTTCGCCGATCGATACAAACACAACATTGAGCAACGATGACGATCTTTAGCTCGTAAGTGTCATATATTTATTAAATAATACAGTTAAGGTTAACGTTAACGGTTTAAATAATTTTATTCTAAACGTCACACACGCGGTTATGTTTAAACCAAAGAAGCAAATGTCATCATAATCTACAGGAACTTGGAAAAAATGGAACACATGTATTGCAATGTATACCTCTTGTTTGTGTGTATGGTGTACAATAAAAATATATGTAAACATGATAGCCTCCACCACCCAGTGAGGTGTTATCGTTAATTAAAAGGGTGTTCCTGTTCAAGAGCGCAACAACCCCCTCCCAATATTGTTTCAATCACTTTGTGTTGCATCATTACATTTCCCATGTTTGGAAATGTGTGGCAACATCTCACTCCGTACGCACCCAATTAAAATAGTGCGATCAAAACAGTACCTTTTGCTTCGTTTATTTAAACGAAAACAAAGCATTTCGAAACATAACAAAAGCATCAAACCGCAAAGGCACTTTTCTTCGATCGAAATGTGTGTTTATTTGTGATTTATTTGTTTGGGCAGCAAAAGCGTATTGGTGGGATAGCACGAATGAAGGAAGCCACCTGTCGCATCGAAAATCTGGCCGGTCGATCGGTGAAAACCCCGGCATCGTTCGAGTTCGATCGATCGACGAACCGCGGGAGAAATCATCGCTGTCAGATCTCGGCACGAAAGATATGGGGATGATGGAAAGAATGGGTGAGATGGTAAAGGGGTAGCAACTTCTGGTCTAATTTATTTCAAACATGCCTTTTCCTGCCCTGGCCGATTGATGACGATGAAAATCTATTGCTTCCGTTGCGTGCCTGCCGTGGCTGGATTCATAATTAATGAACCGAACGGGGATTTGAACATTTTTTTTTTTCGGGGCCAAAGGGTTTTTCCTTCCCTCCCCCCACCCCCACCCGGGTGCCCGTCCGACTGTTTCTTTCTGTTCCCTTCTTGCAGCAATATGTACGGTAGCGGAACGATGTAAAGGTGTTTGGCATTTACGAGATTTGTGGTAGTGTTTTTGTTGTTTGGTTGTTTATATTCTATATGTTTGCGTTATGTTTCATCATCATCATTTCTCACCGATCGAAAGTGTTTTTCGCTCTGGACGTGTGGCAAAGAAAAGATTCGTATTTTAGCTGTCATTGCGTTGATGGGAGGGAAGATAAAAAATTATTTTAATTTTTTAAAGAAAACTTTAATGTTTATTATTTTTGTAATATTATGGGAAAATATATTCCTAATTATTTTCCTGTAATAATGTTCAAGTTCATTAGAAATACATAAAAATCGCGCGTAACCTAACGCCCATACCAAAAAGAAAACATCAATTCGGCGAAAGAATAAAGAACCGTAGCGAATGTGGTTGATTTTTGGTTCCTTTCGTATACGCGCCCAGATCACCCGATCGCCCGTGATCGTTAGCGGGCGAGCAAATGACGAAATGACTGAATAAATCAAACCGAACCGTTGTGAGCACAGGGAGGGATGAGAGGTGGCTGAGGTGCCGAGAGCGGTTGCGGAAGTTAGAGACAGCTACAAAAAAAAAAAAAAAATAGAAACCGGAAGAACGGAAGGAAGTAAACCGATTCAACGGCAGAAGATCATTACAGGCAAAATCCCCCCCTCGGCCCGGGCAGCTGAAAACAGTTGTGTGATGCTGTAATATACGCAGGCAAGCGCTGGCAAACGAATGTCAAGCTCGGAAGTGGTCTCAACGCTAAAGAAAGCAAAACATAAGTGTAAAAGCGAGCGAGAGAGAGAGAGAAAATAAACAACAACAACAAAAAACACGCATTTTCCGGAAGCACTTATTTCCGGTCGCTTTGATGATCGTGAAGAAGGTTCAATCGATAGGAAGCTACGAGATGGCGAGAAGAAGGAGAAGGGGTGATAGTTGAAGAAAAAAAGTGTCCGGAAGAGGTAATGACGATGGGTTGGTTCATTGGTTTACATCCATCCATCCAATGGACAATGTTTTCCACAGCATCTTCGGCCTGTTTTTTGTCGAAAGAACAAATAACCCTTTTTTTCTTATGAACACGTTTGTAAAGATTCTAATTTTTAACCAATTCAAAACAAGTTTGATTTATGTAAATAATTACAATATCGTGAAGCAAACAGAAAGCCTTGTCCATGTCTTCGGGAGGTTTTTCTCTTCTTTCGAATAAATCTTGATCACCGCATCACGCTTACCGGTAAAGGTTCAGGTATCTCCGACTCAGAAGTTATGCTCCAGGTTGCTTAATAAACCGGACATTGCGATGGGCGATAGGTTGTCGCCATGCCAGCACTACCACGCCCAGTTACTGCGCGATTGTTACCAAGTTGTCTGTAATTAGGTGCGTGCTCCACAGGGCGAAGAATGTGGGGCGTCTTGTCTTCTACACACAGCCCACGGAAAACCCAAGTGCGTGTCTCGCTTCCGGTCAGTGTTTGAAAGGTAGAAGGGGGCCCTAAAAAAACCCAGCCTCAGCTGGGCAGCCCTAAAAAAACCATTAGGCAGAAGCAGAAACTGCTTGTTTGGTCATCAGTGGTTTTGTTTCTTTGTGTGGAGCTTTTGTGACTAATCCCACGTCGCAGGAAACGGGCATTGAAATTGAGAAGTTGTCAACAATTTATTATTGTTGGAGGTAATTTGTTGGACTAAAATGAGATCACCTGATGGGGTGTGGACAGTTAGGAGAAAACATTTCGCAAATTGCTCAGTGAGGTGAAAATGGAATGCATTAGTGGGTTTTCCATACTTCCGGAAGAATTAGGTTTGGAACATAACCTAACTGTCGGATAGGAGGTAGTTGAGAGTAGCCTAAGAGCTTGAGATCTACAGATGAGTTTCATATCAGACAAGAATCATTCATTTTTTGGACGAGTTCTTATAGAAAGTTCTTCTAAACTTGAAGAGTTGGATAAAAAAATTGAACTCATTGACAATGTCCAGTTCACTGGCAGGCAGCGATGAAAGTTCTATAATTGCAGACATCCGAACGATTATCCCTTTACCCATCATCAGCCGAACAAGTTCTGGAAGTTAGTTACCCGTCGGCTAGAAGACGACCACGTGTGACTTGGGACTTGGTGGGCACTTCCGCCGTTCGAGCACGGCGATCCTAATTTGAGCTGAGAATAAAACCGTATGTCCGAGTTGTGTAAATCCCAGCGAACGGGTCCAGATTTTCCTCCTCAACGAGCCGTGCGTTTTTGCCCCGAAGCAGGAGGAGCAGCGTGCGAGGACGCAAGAAACGAACGGAAACCACCAGAAAGCGATAATGTAATGCGAACAGAACGGGAACTTATCATGATATGCTGGCCCAATGATGGGTATGGGTGTGGTGGAAAGGTGTATCCAACCCGCCTGTGAGCAATTCCAAAGTCAACCTGTAATCAACCAGAACAAGTCGTCGTTGAATGCCAGGTGCCAGGTGCATCATGCATCATGACCATCTTTTTTTTTTTTCGCCCGCTTTGGGTCTTACCCACTGCCGGAAGTGCGCAATCAGTCCTCGGAGGCACGGAGGATCGCCTGCAGCGCGCCGGGCTGGGACGAAGGTGAATATGTCCAATGCGGGTAACACTTGCCCGAAAGACCCTTTTCCCTTGCTCACTCCTCTCTGTCTCTCTGAACTGTCTCTATTGTCCTTCGCATGCTATTCCACGATTTCATTGACTTGATTTGATTTCAGCAGTGAGAAAATGTTCGATGGATAATTTATAACGGTTTCCCCCGGGTCTTGATTGCCGTCGTCCTTACGCGTCGATGGCCCATAATCGAAAACCGCGAAAGACAACAGAAGAAGCAAACAAAAAAAAAGCGTGGAGATGGTTATTTAACGATATTTAACGTCCTGTGTCTAAAGTACTCTGGAAGCCGATTTCAAGCCATTCATACGGAAATGCACATGTATGTGTGTGAGCTTAAAACTGTGCAACAACAACAAAAAACCCTGAGGTGCGAGTCCTGCGCTAACAAAATTACTATCCTCGCATGTCAAGGAGGCACGGCATATTCTGGGAAAAGTGGGCAAAATTTATGCTAATTGCTGCCGGGCGGAAGGACCGTCAGCGGAAGGCCAAGCAGTGTGCGGGCTCCTTTGGACTGCGATATAAAATGATAATCGCCGAGTTCCTGTTTGATTGTACACGTCCCGTTAAGCGAACGGGGTGGGAAATGCACTGCAGGGCTGATACGGAATGATGAGCTATGTTTAAACGATGTAATGGGGATGGTTCATTTTATATTTTTTTGCATTTTTATAATGTTTCAAGTGGGTTCCAATATTTACGAAACGACCACGGTAAACTATCACCTCGAGGACTCTTGAGCTTTTAGGAAAAATGCAGGGTAACTAATTGGAGCCAGACCTCCCAAAGGTTTGTAAGGTCTAACTTTGGAAAAGAGGAGTACTATTGCTAAGCTCTGGGTAGAGGAGTTCAGTAAGAACTAATATCTCATGACACTTGTCTGCCTAGATACTCAGTTATACTGAGTGGAGTAAAAGGTGCATTGGGTAAACCTCAAGGAAATTC
>KI422822.1:3970-51136 GCA_000473375.1 Anopheles culicifacies
TCGAATAGTCAACTCGCTGCTTTAAATACTCTTCTGTAGCGGGTAACCGACGGCCAAGAGGGGACTGTGATCCCGTTAGAAGACGTGCGGGGTAAAAGATCACCTGTGGGACGATCAACATAGATGGGATTTTGGTACCAGGGATGCCTAATTTGCAAATCGTCCGAGTCGATTTTTCTTCCACGAAGGTTTTGTGTTACCTTTTTTTTAAACCAAAGTTTGAAAACTACACAAATTGAGGATTCTGTTCAGAGGTTTTTGTTTAATCAACTGATACAATTAAATTGTTCTTAACTAAAAGCTACATGTGTTAGTGTGCTGCAACAACCCAAATATGGGATGAAGTTTTTGATTCTATTTATTCTATTAATTAATCAATAAAACAAATAATCGAATGCACAACAACAAACAATAATATATCTGTAATGTACAAGGAAATAAAAAATAACAAAATACAAGCTTATTTACTTATGTTTTTCAAAAGTGTACATATTTTATCCTCTGCCATATGTCTATCAAAGATGTAGCTCCTAATAGAATAAGTTTACAAAATATTGATCCTAATTCTCTCAGGCTGTTTATTATTGAAAGCTAGACGATGATGCGCTACGAGAAAGTGTACCGTTACTTTCAATGCTCGATATCCCGAAACAGGAAAAAAAGGATCACTATGCATATCGTTATCTTACCCCTTGTCCCAAACCATAGCGACCAGCGCGTTCCCATTAATCTGAATGTCACTGACCGCATAGAATTGCTGCCTTTGGTAGCTTATCAAAATTAGAATATGCTGCAAAAAAATAGCAATATTGTCCCACATCCCTCGCCATCCACAGATTCCTCCATAAGGCACAAACTGACTCTACCTCATCAGAGTTCATGTTTTTTGTTTTCTGTACGTTATTTTTAACTCAACAGAAACGTATTCGGGTGGATTGAATTTTACTACGATTCTGAACATTCTCATCCAAATGTTTATTGTTGCTATTCTACAAGCGAGCTGATTTGAGGCCGATCGAAATCAAACACCGAACGAAATCAACGCAAAAACAAGTTTTTTTTTTACTCCGTTTCTATCGATTTGATCGATGCAAGCGATCTCCTCTAGAACCAGTTCTTTCGCCAACCGAACTAGGCGTCATCGTAGAGGACAATTTGCATATTTTGGAAGAAATGGGCCAATTTCGGTGTCTCTGCCTTCTCTCAGCTGAGCCGTACGCGGTACTAATGAACACACCGGACGCCTAGTTCTTGGATCACACAGTGGGACATTGGGATGGAAGGGGAAACAAAATGGATAGGCTACGGTATCGCGGATAGTATCCGCTGCAGGTTCTACGGGATTCGGCAGTGAATTTAGCAAAGGAAATTGGCTAGCGTGCGCTTTCCCAAACCTGTCTTTGCTACCTGGATGGGAATGGCGTAATAAATTACCAGCTGGAGTTTTGCTGCGGTGTGTCGATAAACCGGCGAGCTCTATGTGGTGGTGTGTTGGGAAGATGTTTCGCATCTAACGGTACCAGCTGATCTCCCAAAAGGGACATTGAACCGTGCGGGATTTGCTATAAATTGACCTGGCAGGCAAACCGACGGTATCAGTATCGTCTGAGGTCTTGTTTTGTAAAGACACAGAGCAGCATGAGAAAGATCTTCCTAGTACTAACGCTGGCACTGGCGCTAGCTAGTGCCGCCACCACCGAGGACAAGGAAGAGAAGATCCCGGAGGAGGTCATCGAGGAAATTAAGTCCAGCGACGACAAGCCGGCGGATGATGATGACGATGTGCGCGGCTACGGTTACTACAATGTAGTACATGGAGGTCAATCCGGTGAACATCAACAACGTCCATCGAACTATGCTCCGTCCGAGATCGGATACGGAGGCGGTGGTTTCGGAGGCGATGGTGGTTACGGTGGCAACGGCGGTGGCTACGGAGGCGATGGTGGTTACGGTGGTAACGGTGGTGGCTACGGAGGCGATGGTGGTGGTTACGGAGGTGGATACGGTGGTGGCTCATACCCTACCCGTCCGCCACCCCGTCCAACGTCGGATTACGACTTCCCGAAGCCGAAGCCTCCGCCGAAGTGCAACTGCAAGGATATCATCGATCAGATCGACGATCTTGATGAGAAGATCATCAAATCGCTGCTTGATCTGGAGATCAAGGCCGACAGCATCCAGGCTGATGTTGAAGGCATCCACAAGAAAACAGAGGGTGTTGCGCGTGTAGCGTCCCAGACGCAGCTGGTCGCTAACGCCGTCGACAATCAGCTTAATATCGTGCGCCAGAACCTGACCATCATCAAGTCCGATGTCGAGTAAGTATACCAGGAGCAGCTTATTGGCAATGTCTTCAGATCCACTACGTGCTGAATTGTTCACGACCCTGTTTCATCCTCTTTCCGCAGAGAATTGACACAGTTCCAGCAAAACATTCCTGACCGTACCTACTTGACGGAGGCACTGTTCGGCCTCAAGTGCAGCTACTCGCGTAAGGACAAGCCTCGAGATGATCGTGTCTATTCTTCCTGCGAGGATCCCAACATCAAGAAGACTGGCACGTACTGGATTAAGGCCAACTTCTTCAAGCCGGTAAAGGTTATCTGCATGCTCGACTTCGGTGGCCGCTGGATGGTGATCCAGAACCGTTTCGATGGTAGCGTAGACTTCTACCGTCCGTGGAGGGAGTACAAGTACGGTTTCGGCAACAACGAGGGAGGCGAATACTGGCTGGGATTGGACCGTATCCATCAGTTTACCAAGGGCGGTGCCGCTCAGCTGTTGATCATGCTGGAGGACTTTGAGAAGAACATGACCTTCGCCAGGTACGAACAGTTCGTCATTGCTGACGAGAACGATCAGTACAAGATCCTGAAGCTGAAGGGCTTCGCCGGCGATGCCCAGAACTCGTTTGAAGCTGAGGGCATGCGGTTCTCAACCTACGACTACGACAACGACAGGTTCGATCAGAACTGTGCTGCCATTACTCACGGTGCCTGGTGGTACAAATCGTGCGGTGAGAGGTACGTACCGTTGGCTACTAACTCCGACCGGTGTTTCCTCCGTGTTATCGTAACTCATGTGCATTCCTTTTTTTACTCACGACAGCAATCTCAACGGTCTGTACCTGAACGGACCGACGCTGGAGAAGACCGGTATTTACTGGAAGTCCTTCCGTGGATACAACTACAGTTTGAAGAAGACCCGAATGCTGCTCCGACACAGGGACGGTCCCGGTTACTGAACGCTGCCAACACGACACTTTCTTAGCTATAATATTATACAAAACAAAACGATAACAAGCAAACACAAATCGTTCAATAAAGTTTGAAACGTTTTTGGACAAATACGTTGTGACTTTTCATCCTGTTACGTTTCCCGCATGTTTGAGTCGATTTTGGAACTGGTTTTTTTTTGGGAAACGACTTAATGGGAAACGAAACGAAATGGGGTAGAAGGAAGCTTACATTCTCAGATGGCTACCGCCGATATGTCACAAGCATCAGCTTCAATCAGTCACATGTCACATCTGGTAGTTGATTCTGGAAATGGTTGAGGATTTATATTGTCCAGTGCGTGTGGTGGTATTTCGGTTTTGTGCGTGAGCCGTTACGACCAACATTGTACAGCAAATTTAATAAATGAGGGCGTTTCAATCAGTTTGAATTACACTTGACATGTAGTTCAATGCTACCTCAATCTACCTCAACTAACAGACCTGAAGTAGTTTCATAACTATAAAACGATTAAAATATACAATCTTGTGTCAAAGAACACCACACACCGGAGTTGTTCTTGCCGTAGAACCAAAGTGTGTTGAACAAGTGTTACTTTCGGTGCTTCTAATCCCAATTCTTGTAAATAGGTAACTTTGACACGGTTGTGATTTATTTCACCCAATTTGTCGGCCAAACAAATTTCTACCACGCTTTCCTTGTTGTTTCCTCTTCACTGGAGGATTGTTGTCCCTCAAACACCATCATCTCCGAGCGCTTTGTTCCCGCCGGTGAATATCGAGATAGTTCATTCATAAAAACCACATCAGTCCACCGGCGAAACCAGTGTGACCGAAGCGAAACCAAAGCATAATCTTCTTGTGCACACACCACCACCAGTTGGTTTCGTTTGGTGCGTTGTTCCGGCACGGTGAATGATATATTTGTTTTTGACGGGATCGCGTTTCCGTCGCGAGCACAAGTGGCGACCACAAGCCAATAAGCACCGGCTTAAGAAACGAGAAGAATTGAGCAATCGTTGTCGAACCGTATGCCGGGCAGTCGACTTATTTATGTTCTACTCTCCGAGGCTCGAGATGAGCTTTGATGCTCGATAATGATGAGACAGGTAGCTTCCGAATTGAGGATTGTGGGGACAAAACAGAGCGATCCAGCATACGCGCTGGTCTGCTCCGTATTTCTCCGTACGGATCTCCCATCATGCGTCGGAACGTTGTAGCAGATGATCAATGTCAGTGCAATGGGTAAGCGGACGGTTCGGAAAGATAATCGCGCAACAGTCGACAACAAAGTACGAAACAGAGGGACGCAACGCACGATACTGCGGTTGAAATTAATCATGATGTATGAGCGTACGATGATGCTGCTGTTATTGCTTCGCGTGCTCTGCGGCCGATGTTCGGCATCCGATTGGGACGATCTGACGCTTGGTTTGATTTACCTTTTGATTCACCTTACGGGAGCAAGTACAGTGACAAATCACCTCCCGCACGATGTCGGTGGTTGATGGTTGACAGGCCAATCGAGCGAAATGTCGTACAGTATGCGGCCGAAAGTGAGTGTTTCCTGTTTTTGTTTTTTTTGTTTTGTTTGAAATATTTTAATCCAGCGAGGCAATATCCATGTTTTATATTGTGTCCCTTGCTATGACACTTGGGAAGTTTTGGAGGGATGCGGGAGGGAGCTGTCTCGTAGGATTTTTCGATTCTTCGGGCTCTGCACCTGAGCATGTTTGTGTGAATTATTTAAGTGGCCATGTATGTTCGCATGAAACAAAATCGTTATATTAATTTGCATTTGTTCAAATTTTCCCAAAAAAGAACGATTTATTAAAATATTTTGATGGCGTTTTCACTACACCACAAATGTTTAATCAAGTTTAAATCAAAAACAAAATATCTTTATCGATTTTGTGTAATAATATTTAGAAACGTGTTTAACACCAATTCAATCTCAATACAGTTTTGTTAGCTCCCTTGGTAAAGATACAACAAAGGACACGCACGCAAGTGTATTTCACACTCTGTAACACAAGCGTCTGAATTCTAATGCCACACACGCTTATATTCTTTTGTAGATTAAGGATCTTCAAATCAATTGTACAACTGACAATACAATAATAGGTGGAACGTTTGTAAACATCATTTTTCTTTCCTTTGTAACGATGGTTCAGGTCCTTTTTATTCAATTCCGTGTGTGATTGAAAGCCGATTCCTTCTTGCTAATGACAGTTTGATTAATTGCTTAATGATCATTTTTAACATCACTCTTGCATTTGCTGTAAATAATGCTACGATCCTGGAAATTCTTTGCGTGTATAATATGGTGACAATTTAGAATAGTTTTTAAATACAATTGAAGACAGCATATCCCAACTAATACAATATTGAACTCCAAATACCTTTGCTATGTACAAGTGGTGCCATGTATGAGAGTTTTAACGTTTTAGGGAAATAATATTTAAAAAAAACAAGATTAGTTGTCTATTTGTCAGTTAAGTTAAATTTTTGTACAGTTAAGGGTATGAGTTATTGCTGGATTTTTTTGTTGAATCATCGAAAAATTTAATGATTTCAAAACTATCTTTAAATGAAATTTAAATGAAATATATGAATACACGCAAAATCCCTTTTTATCGGACCTTATAGTAGAGGCCTTCATAGACCTTTATAGTAGAGGTGAGTAGCAATTTTCTTTTATTACATAAAAAGGTGCTGCTACGTATAAAAAAAATAGGGAAGATGCAACTTACTTTTCTCTATTGCTGACGTCACCGATATTACTCTGTATTTGTATGTATCGGACAATAGCCGTTAGGTCTGCCACTTTTACTTCAGTGCACTCTCCATATGTACTGCTAAAATATAGTGATCAAATTCCATATTTGACAAAAAAAAAAATATTCCTCGGAGCCTTTCATTGATTTACTTTATGGGAATAAATCTACGGTTCTACCGTAGTTCAACATTGTACTTTCGTTATGCACAATCGTTCCTGTAAAGCACTATCCCGAAGAGAGAGTTTCAAGACTATTTCTATAACAAGAAAAAAATATTCATACTCGCGTTAAGTAAGTATTTCGCGTACTTCGAGAAACTTAATAAAAAAACAAAAATTTCCGTAAAAATTTCAAATTGCTTCGTCGTTGCTAGATAAACGATTCTTTCACTGAAATATTTCACCTTCGTTCGATTGAACCATGGTTGCATTCCGTAATACGCCTGAGCTTATGCAAAATACAGTATGATACATTTCACATTCTGGTTGGAATTGAAATATTTCACAAACGTGAAATAATTTGTATAGCTTATAACTTTGGTATAATTATACCATTGTCAGCTTTTAAAAATACTGTTTTTTTTTAAATACTATAAATTTTATCTAAAACACTGGAAAAATTTTAACGTTAGTCATAAAAAAACGCATTTATTTACTTTAAGCAATAAGCATTTTTTATTGGAAATCGAGTCAAAGGTCATCTATAAATACAAACCGTATAGTGATGTGAATCCTTGTAACGAATATCGCTCACTACAGATTACGAACGCTCACGAATGCGGTTACCGATGAGCCCTGAATTCGTAACAGTTGCCAAAGAAAAGATTTCAGACACCGATCGTGTAGACCCAATTTTGCACAAAAGCAATGTTCGTCTTTGCTTTCGGTTTCAGGTTATGGCAACGCTAATAACACTTTCTAGGCCATCTCAGCTGTGCAAACAGCACGCAACCCAGCTATTCCGGCAAGATTCGTAATACAGCCACGAAACGGTCAGTACATTCACACGAACCGTTCCAGCATGTGGTTCAACGCGGCGTTGCTACTGGTGTGCGCAATCCAGGGTGCCGTTGCCACAACGTGCGACTTTCCCCAGTCACTGTGTTTCGATTCGGAACCGGCCTTGACCAATCTCGATCAGCTCGAAGCAGCCATCCGTGGATTGGGAACCGTCCCGGCAGACTTTGTAAAGCCGGAAGATTTAAACGCGCTGATAGCTCAAATCACGGACAAAATCAAGGAATCGGGAGAGTTTGCACCGAGCAGCTACGAGTCATGCTCCGATCTACCTGCCGGTTCACCGTCCGGCTTGTACAAGCTTCGGGGTGAATTCAGCACTCCGCAGACTGCGTACTGTGACCAGGACTACGAGGGTAGTGGTTGGCTGGTGTTTCAGCGACGCTTCAATGGGATGACGGATTTCTACCGAACGTGGAACGAATATCAAAACGGTTTCGGAGATATTGCAAGTGGCGAGTTTTGGTGGGGTCTGAAAAATTTGTACCGCACCACTAATCTGGCCCCGCACGAGCTTCTAATCGTTTTAAAGGATTTTGATGGTATGGAGACGGTGGCATATTACAGCGCATTCCAGATCGGTGACGAGTCGGAACAGTATCGCATGAATGTGCTCGGCGAGTACGTAGGAACGGCGGGCGATTCGTTGCGTCGGCATCTAAACATGGCGTTCACTACAAAAGATAGGGATAATGACAACTTTGGATTAAACTGTGCCGAGCAGAATACTGGCGCGTGGTGGTACGCTAGTTGTCTCGACAGGTAAGCCTGCTTAATGCCAAGTCCGTAACCACGGCGAAAGCTTATGATTTACGGTTTTATTTTCCTCTGTCTCCGCTTAGCAATCTGAATGGACAGTACCTAAACGGACCCACGGCCCTTTACGCAAAAGGTATGTCATGGAAAACGTTCAGAGATCTGGGCTACTCGCTGAAATCCTCCGTTATGATGATTCGTCGACGCTCGTAGATGTTGTATAATGGCAATAAAGCGTTGAAATCAAAAACAAATACAAGTATGAATTAGAAATCAGTATGACGAAAAGAATGAAACTCTTGGACCAGTTCTGGCAGACATGGGAATGTGTCGTTTGTTAAAGATGCGCCACCTTTTATTGCTATCGTTGAGTCGTGATTATTTGATCAATCGAAATCTACGGTCGGTACTTGCGTATAAGCATTACGGAACGCTTCAGCGACTGGGAAGCCCCCTTGAAGTCTGTCCACACCATTGACGTTTTCGGAGTGGCTGTAGGCGTTGCACCGTTGTAAAATCCGTTCAGATTGCTGAAATGTTTGTCGTGCGTTAGAAGCTACTCAATCATATTGGGGGAGGGGGAAATAATATGTTCCCGGACTCATCAACCTACGAACCTGTCACCACAGCCATCCAGCCACCATCCACCTTTCCAAACGCTGGCACAGTTTACGGTAGCCGCCGAATCCGTGTCACGATCGAACGTGGAGAATGTCTTCCCGACGTTGGTGCTCATCGAGTTCCCGGTGGTACCAGTAAAACCGAGCAGCGTACTTAGCCGAAAGTTGTCCGCTTCGGCCGCAATTTTGAAGTTGGTGTACCGAACCGTCGCTGTAGCACCATCGAAAGCATCCATCAGGATCGCTAGCTCGTGCTGGGACGATGACGTTATGCGATTGAGCCGAGTCAATCCGATCCAAAACTCCTGCTCCGGATGGCCGAACCCATCGCGATACTCATTGAAGCTACGCGTGAAGTTGGTCTGACCGTTCGTGCGTCGCTGTATCACTGTCCAGCCACCACCGAGCAGTTCCGTCTCGCAGAAGTAAAACGTCGGCACGTCGTTGCCTTCCCGGACACGGTACAAACCCGATGGACCGGTTACATCGTTGCAGGATTCATGCAGCGTGACTAGGCGCAACAATTCCTGCAGGTTTGTTTGCACTCCGATCAACGGATCCGTGGCCGGTGTCTGGTTGGAAATGGATTGGGTGAGTGCGGCAATCGCGTCAGCAATACCCGCATATCCGGCGCAGGTCTGTCGTGGTTCACTCAGCAGCGAAAAAGATCCCTCGCAGAGCTGTGTGCACAGTGTCGCGAGTAGCAGCGATACGATCAGCGTCATTGTGGAGCAATATCGCTCGATCAACTAACCATCCGATACGGTTAGCGAGCGACAAATCTTGCTATGCTACCACACACCGAATCTAGATCGGGAAAACAATTCCTTCTTGCTGTCTTTCTCTGTGTGTGTGGAGCGAGTTAGCAAAATTGCTGCATACGGTGGCGAGGAACATATGGTAAGTGTTTGAACAATTTGAATGTGTACTAAAAACAACATACAAAAAATTCGCTAACCCAGATCACTTGGGAACGACCACTAGCAGCATCCAAGAGCGCGACAAATGCGATCAAAATATTAGAATTTGGCAAATTCAATTAAAAAATCAAATTCATCCAACTGCAGCGTCGACCCAAATGTACTATCAAAGCACCCGGCCGGGAAGTTAAGCTCCCCTTTATTACCGAAAACCAAAGAACAAAAAAGTATTATTCTCGTGCCTAAATAACCTCAAAAAACTATGTGGCATCCGTAACCGGTACTAGTTCGAGATGATTTCCATGTAAAAGATATCCGATTGCGCTGTACCGCATTCATGTAGCCAAGGTAAGCAGTACGGCCATGACCTAGGATATCTATCCAAAATGATGATGATGATGATGAGCAGTGAAACGAAATTGAAACAAAACTAGCCTTTACGAATGAAGGTCTTTTTTCAGCCTTGCAGCCTGTGCACAATAACTTTTAATAGCGATGGAAAATTCTTGGAAAATGGTGCGGATCTATCCACAAGCCGTGCGAGTCGTGGAGCCGTTCCTGGGGCTTCCAGCTGGAGGTTAGCGCTTTTTTTTCTCTGATCTTGTATTACTGATTGCTAATGGACGTAGGCAGTAGGTACATTTTGAGGTTTTTTTTATTCGAAATTCGTGGAAAACGGATCGTGTGTTACAGTTAGTAACTTGGGCGAGTTATGGAGTGCGAGTAAGTAAGTCTCCGGAGGAAAACCTTACAAATGCGCAATGTCAAAACTTCAAACAATTCCAGATTGAAATGTCTGCCACACATAAAAAAAACTGAAGTCAGTTTTGGAGTTTTTGATTCCAAAATCGCTACGTGGATTCCTCCATCGTAATTGGAAGGTATTTGGAGTCGATATTTTATTTTGAATGAATAAGAAAAATCCTATTTCAATGTCTTTGAGGTCCAATTTCATTAAGTTACAAAAAAATACTAAAGAAGTAATCCAATAAAAAAACATTAAAGTAGTAATCAAACCGTCTAACTCGCTACAATTCGCAAGTTAGTAATATTCCACACATCTTTAAATTATACCAAACACATAACGTGACTTCATTAGCACCATCCGATTATGAAATTCTTTGAAAACAAAAAATCATTTCATATCCGGTTGCAAATGTACATCACAATAAGCTCTTCCTCATAAAAGCCTAATCACCAACCGAAAGCATCAGCGCATAATATTAATAATCACCGTGCGGGATTAATAACAGAACTGCACAGAAACCGTACAGCATAAGTGCTGAGCATAAGTTTTGTGGAAATCTATAAATCTACCATTCTACCCAAAAAAAAAGAAACGACAAACATCCGTCCTTGCAACTGAACTCAATTTACAGTAGCAATATTGCATATCGAATGTGACATTAAATATAATTTCACCCACATGCTTATCGACAGCCACCGTAGTACGGTGCAATCGAAACTACTAAACTCGTGACGCGATACCGCATGTGTTTTAATGAACACGGTGATGTTTGGTTGATCAATTTGTCGGTTTAATCAACTTCCATTTCAATTGGGAAAACGAACCACCATTTACGAGCACGAAAAACCATTTAATATGACGTTATCCGGTTGCCGGACGGGTCAGTACCGGGCCAGTAGTAGTGTCGTCGTCACCATACCATACCGATCGGAAGCGCAAACTGTAATGGGCGCTCTGCTGGGAAGCGTTTTTGCGCTGCTGTTTGCACTAGCGGAATCAAATTACGATAAAGAACTGAGTGAAGTTAAACTTTATTTCTTTGCACCGTGGGAAGTATCTTCTGTTGATGGAAGGAACTACTTCAAGTGTTTCCGTGATGGTTAATGTTTCGCTTTTGCTTCCAATAAGATCGCTGAAGGAAGAGCAGGATGTGGAATCCTTTGAACCACCACCCGAAATAGACCTCCGCCGGCAGCTGAAGGTGCTGATCCATGGTTGGAATGCCGATCGGAACCACTTCTCGATACTTCCCATCCGGACGTCGTACCTGGTGCAGGACACACACAACCTCCTGGTAGCCGAATGGGGGCTTATTGCCAACTTGCTATACCCAACGGCACGGAATCTGGTTGTGCCGCTTTCGAACCGTATCGGTAGCATCCTGCAAAAGTTCATCGAACGGGTAGGGATCGACCCGAGTCAGGTGCACATCATCGGCCACAGTCTCGGGGCACATATAGCGGGCAATGTGGGACGTACCTTTGGTGGTAAGTTACCGCGCGTGACTGCGCTCGATCCGGCCGGACCACTCTTTGAGCCCGGCTCGGAAGATGCCGTCGGACCCGATGCGGCCCAGTTTGTCGATGTGATCCACACCGATGGACAAACGCTCGGTGAGGACACTGTGCGGGGACATGCGGATTTTTATCCAAACTATGGTCTCTCGTCACAACCGGGCTGTGAAACACTGGACATCGTCACACTACGTACAGTATCCCGGCCACATCCTGGGCGCACGTGCCTGTACGATGCTGAGAATATTTTCTCCCATTCACAGATGGCTGCAGTCACTTGCGTGCGACCGGATTCTACGGTGAGTCGATTCCGCTGCCGGACAGCTTTATTGCCTGCGCATGCAGTTGGGAGGAAATCTCACGAATGGACGATAACTGTCTGCCGGATGTGCGGGAAACAACCTCGCGTGAGTGCGTCCAGATGGGAGAGGGAACCGAACCTAGGTTAGTGGTATGGCCATCGTAAAGTTGCAGTGAGCACCAGTAACATGATTTACCTTCCAGCGTTCGGGGTACGTTTTACACACGCACATCGCGTGTGCCTCCGTTTGGGCTCGGCCAGCACACAATGAGTGGAGTCAGCTTCTAAGATGTACACGTGCGATTGACGTGCAACCAGACACTCACCCCACGTGAGGGCGAGGTCGCTGGATTATTACTGATGTAAAGGAACGCATTATCATCCCCGTATTCCCCGGGCCAGACGTATCGTTGCTCACTAATGGAAGCATTATAAGCAATGTCAAGTTATTTTCGAAGCTTAAACAAGACATAATAAACTAAATTGATGCTATCAATGAATCTTCTCGTGGCAGTCTACCAGTCTATGCTTACAAATATATATAGATACCACCGTGGCACAGGAAAGCCATCCAGCTCTGCATGTATTGAAAATACACCCCGAAGCGATCACCGATGAATAAATGATGAATTTCAGAGTAGCGCTATTCAAATATAATAATTAATAATATTACACCGGAACTGGGAGAATGAGAGTGAATTGTTTTAATAAAATCGATATGAAAATGTTACTTTTATAATTGAATTGTACCGAAAACAATGGGAATGTTTCGAAGAATTACACACATAATATCAATCTTTTAGATTAAATTGATATCTGTTGATGGGAACGGATTTGTTCCTCTTGTGTTTTCGCAAGCTATAAATAAAAGCATTCTATTTTTGGGAAATGAAACACTGCTACAACGTTTACATTCCGAAGCATAGCCAACGACTGTCGTACCTTTTATCCAATTGTCTTACAATTTGTTCGCCCAATTACACTCACGCTTTCTTTGTGCATGGGGAGCCAAACGCTTGAGCACGCACCGTGCGCAAACCATCCATTGCCATGCGAACAACCATTTTCAGACTAATCTTAAATGCAAATCTGCTTGAAAGATTCACTTCCAAGAATTGTGCGCTTCGTGTGTGTGTGTGTGTCTTCGTGTGTGTGTGTGTGTGTGTGTGTGAGCCATTACGAGGTGGATGTTGAGAATTGTGATACATTACCCCGCCGAAAGACACCGAGCATCTAGGAGCTTGGAACCGCTGAAGAAGCTTTTGTTCTTTCGGACCATCCGTTTGGGGAATTTGAGACAACAAAACACAAAAGCCAAACATCAACATACACAATGTATCCGTATACACGTCGGTTTTTATTTCATCCTTCACACATAAAGCGACACAGCATCCTTACAATGTAACACATTGGCTGTCCCTGTTCACCCCCCCCCACGCGGAACGGCACCATCTATGAGGCGGTCTCATTCATTAATGCCCGGGTGTTGATACCAGGGCGGTGTAAATAGATAGAATACCATCTTGCGCCTCCATCGGTCCGCAAATCGTCAGTACATTGAATTCAATTCCGTCTTAAGGAATAATTTTACATTAAACAATACTTTTCTAAAAAATTGTACGAATGTGTAAGTGTGTGTGTGTACTGTAGGAAACCGAATTTTCAGCTCACAACTATTTCCAATCTCCAGTCCCCAGGGTTCAGTTTGTCCTCCTCACGGCAGATTCATAACCTGCGGTGGATCTGCATATTCCTTCCACAGTATGGTTTCGGCCGTGCGATTAGTGGTGGTGGTCGTCGTGGTAGACAGCATCGGTGTACTGGTGCGTCTCAGCGCTAGGTGTCCGTATGCACGCAAAAGTTCTGCAACATAAATTAATAGACGGACGCAACGTTACACACCTGCCTTAGCCTTCTCTCTATTCCTCTGGCATTAACACCAATTACTTAAAGTGGTCGATTGTAGTGCCTAATTGCACAACACGACTCAATATCACGTTACAATCAACAGGTGTGTGTGTTTGTTTGTTAGCCTCCTTGTAGCTGACGCTTTGAAGCTACAAAGATGCATACGTTCAGCGTAATGCACTGCGCTTGTGGTTCTTCCACACACGCACACGAACGTCAGTTTTCGCAACACAAAATTCAAAACCTCAAAGGGAGCTACAGGAGTGAACGGCGTAAGAAAACGTGCGTACCCTTTGCTACATAATACCTGATTGTGTGCCGCAACCGCTGATCGGATCCTGGTTCACTCTGCTCTTGCGATGACGTCGGAACATTTCTATCACAGCCTTCCTGTGGAGTAGAGAGGGGTCCGTTAACAAGCCGCTCGGCGTGAAATGGTTCCAGCGAGGTTGCTACATACCTAAAGTTTTGCCCACTAATGCAGTACAGTATAAAGTTGATCCCGAAGTTGGTGATGAAGAATAGGTAGCAATAGTACTGCACCAGCACGGTAAGATACGAATGGCCCGTCTGTGTAAGGAAAAGCGAAGGATACAATGAGTTTGAGGTGTGTGTGTGTTTTTTTTATTTTTCTTTCTCTTGCCAATTAATATCTGTCACCGAAGGGCCCTCATATGGGGGTTCTTGAAATGAAGAACTTCCCACCACTAAGCTGTCCTTGTGCAATATCTTATTATACGATTCTACGTATCCCACCAACTCACCTCGACGAATGCACGAACGCGCATGACGTAGCTCGGCAGATTGAGACACACAAACACCGAGGACACGATGAGTAGCATTTTGGTGACCTTCATCTGGGAGTGCAGCATCCGGTTTTCTCCTGCGTTGCGTTGCGTCAACATGCAACAACCAAAAAACAAAATTTTAATGAAACGTTGCATTCATGACCGGGGAGGGGGAGGTACGCGTTGCCATTGGCCTTACTCATGCTAGATCGCCTCAGTATGCCATTACGTCCGTTCGGGTGGGTTGAAAAATATTGAAAGCTTAGCTGCCGTCGGATTTCTAAATTCGATGGTTTTCTACAACGGAGAAGTAAGAAAACAACGAGACAGGAAAGGTTAAAATTGACTGTAAGTCAATAAACTGCACCGGGCGCTACCATTCGTTACCTTTTGGGCAGGGTCATGTTACGGCGCAAGCCAGCAAAACGCCACACGGTGAAGCTGGTCACGGAGTTCAGGACGACGATGATGGTGAACGGCACGACAAACACTATCACCGTATCGATGTAGTTGAATATTTCCATTTGAGACTGTGAACATGTAAGCATGTGAGGCATTTGATTATTACATTTGATAGTGCAAACCGTACGCTTTTCATATTATGAAGTCGATGTGGACTATTTGGTAAAACTTGACTTAATGAGTTACTTTTGCCAGTATTCCATACTGTAATGAGATGCCGTTACATGCATTTGAAATTTAATTAATATCTCATACCTATAACTTCTTATCTAAAACTCTAAAGCATTCAACTATGCAACTGTTTCAAGTGTTTCGCTCGGGCTTTCTCGAGCACTCTTCAACGCCACCTTCTTTTCAGCTTCAGTTATGAAAAGTAAGTTATGAGGATCGGCGACAGGTGCATCTCCACTAAGAGGCTCATAACGAACGAGTCACTGACGAGCTTCTTTATCACGTGCCTTTACCATCTTTCAACCTTCTTCACTGTAAGCTTGTCGTGTGAGTAATGTAGCTATACTGTCTCTAGAAGTTTAATATAGGCTTTTCATACTTATGCTCCCGCTTAATATATCAACGTTGAACAGAAGAGTGCTTTGTTGTACGGGGAACTCCCTGAGGAATGTGCGAATAGTCTTTGTCTCTTCTTCATGTTTAAGATGATTGACTTTCTCCGTTGTCCTGGTATATTTCTATGAAACTTTAAACAACGACGATGAAGGGAATCAGGAAGGGGAGGTTTACCAAGAGTTCTAAAATATGATCAATGCGAATAAGAACCAAAACAATTCCGACAGGAACAACTTGGCACGATACTTATGCTGTAGAATTGAAAGCTTTTTGACAAAAATATCCCAAAATATGGAGATGATTGGATGATTGAAGATAGATATGATATTGGCTATACACTGCAATTGTTTTATGCTACATTTCAAACCTTGATGGAAGCCCAGGGCATCCATTGTGCTTTCAAGAATTGCCCAATACAATTCATGTTTTAGAAGCCATTTCCTTCATTTCTGGGAACGATCTCGGAGATATGATATGGTATGGAAGGTCCGGAGTAATTTTAACGACATTACTTCTGGGATATCTGGGAACTTACTTCAACAGATCTGTAACGATGCAAGACTTGATAAGCTTTTGGGCGAACGCAAGTACTAAGCCTATCAAGGTCTGCATCTTGCCTCTTCCATTCCATAATTAATGCATGGTCAGCCAAGAGCACCTGCACTACCAGGAATCAAAAATATTCCTCTGGGCTACGATTTTCAACATCCATCCATCGGTTTTCCATAGAAATGGAACTAAAACACCAACCAATCGCGCACATATTCATAAATCCATTCGTTTGTTGCGTTACGGAGAAAATGGACCGTACAATAACTAAAAACCATTTCACTTCCAAGGAATTCTTCGTCCGTAAATGATCTAACATTGCGAACGATGCCTTGCGTCTGCTCTCCTCCACCCCAAATAACCGAACACCGGCAGCACTGAATTATTCATCATTTTTAATTCCACCTCTCCAGTGCACACAGACAGACCAGTGGAAACGTTGTACTTGTTGTGCGAAATTGAACCTATCGGGGGGTATTTTTTTTTGTAGCGAAAGTTTTGAAGTTGCTACGATACGGAAAGACTGAAAGCCGGCTCTCTCCCAATCCCTAAGTGGTTCACGGTCCCGTTGATAAACCACTCGTATACTCCACTCAGGCCCGATATCGTCGATATGGCTAGATGCCATCATCCTACGCATCTTGCTGCTTCCGGTTCAAGTGCCCGGCTGGTTCAGACAGATACGCACACACACACACACACACACACATACATACATGCCCAAAACCGAAGATTATCCAATTATAATCAGTTTTCCGACGCTTAATGCGAGAAGACCGGTGCCGTAAATCAGGTTTGCGTTTGTGTGTATCTGGGCCGGTTTTGTTTTTTTCCTACATTGGTATCTTCGGATCATCGAGAGCTCATTTTTTGCTTCCACGTGCGTATTTATTAAGATTCTGACGTTCGATGCTGAATTATCGATGCTCAAACGGGAGACGCGAAAGTAAAAATTAATGTTTTTCGAAATTTTATCTTTTACATCCAACATGGTTGTGTTTTTTTTCTCGCAGTTTCATTTAAATTATCTCAAACTTTTTTTCTTTCTCCCTCCATTTTAATGTTTTTTTTTCACCATTTTCCGGAATGTTCCCCGCACACACAGACACACAGCGCGAGCAAGAAAAAAAGGGGTTTTCAAAAATAATAACGCATAACAAGACGGATGTTTTTTGACAACTTTCGTGGGTTTTTGGTATCCTCGTCCTTACCCGTTGCAAATGCAAAGTGGGCCGGCTTTTTGTGTTCATTTTGGCGTGCCGGTGACCTGATTGGAATCTGTTTGCTATTCAACCCCGCACCGAAAGATACGAAAAACCGACAGCTGTGTAATGTATTCATTAAAATATGTACATCGAGCTCCTTTTTATTTTGGATCTCGTGGAGTTTTATTTTTATTTTAGCAAAAATTGTTTTTTTTTGTGGTATCTAAATATTTAGTTTAAATCATTACTACTTTAACAAAGAACCAGTAAAAATTACACAAAATGGTGCATTGTTAGCTGTATGACCTCCTGCATTGGTTGGAAATAACTTCTTTTCAATTCCCGTGCATTATGTGTTGTTCCATAAAAGCCATTAATAAAACCATTAAATTAAAAATTTTAATTGATTATGTAGCAAAAAACCCCTCTTTTGTCACGTAAAACAACAAAAAAAAAACAAACATATTGGTTCATTGCAAACCAGAGCCCACATAAACCACCCGCTGCTGAACCAATGCGCTTTAATATCTGTTGATCGTGTATCGTGTGCTCCATCGGGCTTAAATAAGCGGCTTAGCAAACGTCGAAAAAAGAGATCTCGAATAACAGCCCTGCAAATGCAGAATGTATTTCCTCTGCAGGGTGAGCGCCTGTTTCGGCACGCGGTAGCGGACGTTTCGAAGCAAACTGTTTACATTACCTATTGACAGATCGCAGAACGAGCGGTGTGAAATTTGGCTCGGGCAAGAGTCAACCGGCAACACTCGCGACATGATCTCAAATGGTACATGTCTGTGTGGTTGGTGTTTGGTTGTATTTTATTTTTTTTGTTTTTTGTTACCATTTGGTGGCACAGAAAAACAAGCTTCCCCATACAGCGCCGGGGCTGATTAAAATAATGTACTTCAAGGTGAGGAGTGTTCTCGCAAGTGTTTGTACAAATGTAAAATCGTTTGCATAAGTATGAGCATTTTCATGGAAATTGTTTTTGTGTAAAAAAACAATAAATAAAACATTTAAGTTAATTTATAATTAAACGCAATTTTGCAAACGATCTGCATCAGAAGCTTCCTGGCTGATCGGTTTGGAGTGTGTAAATGAATACACGGAAAAGTGTTTGAATGGCTTGCCACTTAAACATGCTGTCTGGTTATTAACTTTTATTCCATAATCCCACTTATCCCCCTCAACACAAAAAAAAAACATGGAAAACTCACCAATACTGGACTGGATAGTCAATCAATAGTTATTAACAGAAGCTGTGTGGGCAGGAATCCATTTTTTGTTGCTAATAATTGCCATCACGTGCAGAATTTTTGCAATACGCCATTTTCCCACCCGTTCGTGCTTTAATTGTAATTTAATTCTGTTAACAGTTCGACCCTCGACGCCCCGAACGATGGATGGTAGATTGCAGTAAAACTCATCACTCCCTTCACGAGATGTTATCTTTATTTGTGAGCCATCAGATGGAGTCCACCGGATGGAGTGTTGGATACAAAAAAAAAAACACCCCGGATATCAATCCCCCCGAGGGTGTGACATTCATTGCTGGGCGCTTGTCAACCGGTCGAGTCACACTCGGTGCCGGAAAAATGTACACCCCTCCAGGCGAAAAGGGCCAAACCAAGGAGGGAAGTGGATTTTCAACGCCTTTCGGGGTTGTCCAATTTGTGCTGCTAAGCTTCCTTGGAAGTAGCGACAAGATTAATGTTTATTCAATAGCTTAATGGCGTTTTTCTCCTTATTATGCTTTCTTTTTTTGGCTCCATTCACATGAAGCACACAAAAGAGTGCGCACTTTTAAGGTATTGAACGTTTGCCGGCCATGATTGGAGCAGTTTGTTACATCACGCGTGAAACGAATAATAGTGTTAGGAATGGGAATTTTTGCGCAATATTCACAACAAAGCAAATGGATGTTTAGGATGGTATTGGAAGAATGCTATTAAAAGGAAACGGGTTGTTTTCTTCTCTCCCGCTCTCTCCCTTTCTTACGTACCGTGTACTCCTTGCGCATATCGCAGATGGTGACATTACGCTCGGTGTACTGCGTGCCGGCATAGAAGATGTACGGTACGCTGTGCACACTGCCCACCATCGTGAGACAGGCGATGATAGTTTTCGCCCGCCGCACCGTACACCAGCTCTGGCGCTTCAGCGGATACCGCACCACGATGAAGCGCTCGAACGTGAAGGCCACCACGTACCAGACGGACAGGAAGCTGCTGACACCGCTCGTGTACGTAAACAGCTGGCAGTACGGTTCGCGGGTGTAGATGTGCACCTGGAAGAAGCTCAGCCAGGTGACGAACAGCCCAACCAGATAGCACGTGTCACTGATCCCGAGCGCCGCCAGATAGTACGAGGAGGACAGTTTCTTCAGCTTCGTGTTAAAGAACACCAGCACCGAGAGTATGTTGCCGATGCTGCCAACCACCACCAGCAGCGGCATGTAGTAGAAGTTGAGAAAATTTCCAATCAATTCCATCACCAGCTCCGTCTCGGTAAGGTTCGCCGCGGCACCGTCCGTCTCCATTGCAACCCGTGCGTCCGCCATCGGCGGTTGGCCGGTACTTCCGTTTAACATCGTCACTCACTCACTCACTCACTCACTGATCGTCCTACACAAACACACACGCTTGGCTTACCGGCATTCCGGTGGTGGCCCCGGCTAAACTGCACGACACACGACCCGATCACCCCGATCGCACCCGAACTGTGTGTGCGTGCGTGTGTGTATGAGATGATGATCGGTTCCACTACCACCGCATGCACCATTTAGCATGATCACATGGCCACTCGAAAAGCGCGTGTGTTTTGCTGCCAAATTCGAGCCCGGGTTATCAGCAACTGAAGCGCACCATCGCACCGGAACGTGTTAAATGAATAGATCGTTACTTGTTCGTGCATGGTTCGGTTCGATTTTCCTTCCGGTATCGGTGGACACGATGAACGCAGATGGACAATTGGGGTGCGAGAAATGTGTACCATTTGAACGGCGCATGGTCAAAAATGTCATCCCCACTGCTAGATTTCTGTACGATAGTTCTATCGAGTGAATACTTTAGGGTGTTTTTTTTTATTTTTTGGAATATTATTATAAGATTTTTTATTATTTCTTTCTATAAAATAAGACATTATTTTAAACACTTTACTTTATTTTATTTTCATGAAACATATTTTTTTTAATATTAGAGCATCTTCCTTATCATCAATGCTGCGTATGTTGAGATGAACATGGGACAGTTTGGAAGGGATGGCATTTTCAATACGGCGCATAATCCACATTCATCCCCACTACCTACGGATGCTCTTAAAGATTCATCCGTATCACATGCGCCTTGCATAGTTCATTCGTGCTTAACGAATTCGGAACCATTCTAGGACGCTTAACAGCCAGTTCTGCTTGCCTATTCGCTTCTATCAGGACACTTTACGCTGTCCTTTTGCACACAGTTTAATTGCTCGCAGCTAACGACATATCTCTAATGCTTCCATTGTAAAGCAATGACAAATGCCAAACCTCCATGCAGCCTATTTTGCGGTACATACATTACGTTCGTGATGATTTCCGGATCGTGCTAATGTACCCACCGGCAACCGTTGGAATTTATCTGAGGCCCTTATGCATTCACTTGCCTTTAAGTTCCTTTCCCCCAGCAATCACGGGTTAATAACGGATATTTCCACATGAAATATTCTCTTGAAGCGAAATATGCTAAGAGCCGAAGAATTTGCAATAAGTGATGCGCGGTAGTGGGCTGAAACGTTTATTCCGAAACAAGAACCACTGTGTGCGTTTTAGTCTTTATCTTTTAAAGGCATGATAATTTTTATTCCTTTGCCTAACTCACTCACAAACACCAAATCTTCAGCTGGAAAAAAAATACTCAATCTCATTATCTATAGAAGTGCAGCGAACGGAGGCAAAGTTTTGTCGAGACGGAAGTTCTCATCAGATCACAAGACACAGGCTCGTTTTTTGTTCCACATCTACATTCCCACCACCGTTCATGCGATTACAGGTTTGCTTCCGGCGTGCCGTATATCCACCCCATCGGAACGGGGTTTGTTTCTTTGCGTTTTTGGCGCAGATATCGCATATATGATACATATGCTCGTTTCAAGTGTTTAGATTACCGCTGCCGTCTCGTTTAGCGATAATGAGTGCTAATAGAATTTGGCTAAATGTATTAGGTATGTATGTGTTTTTGTTTCGACTGCTGCCGTTAGTGATACGTTCTCTCCATTCGACGCTGGCGAACTGGGTGTGAGCTGTATCTTCATCAATAATGTGTATTAAGCTTCTAGGAAGGATAAAATGGAATATTCATTCAACTTCAGCAGCTTTCAAAGAAAGATATGCGCATTCTTTCTTCTCATAGACGTACAGTATGAATTCTCGTTAATAATTTGACATCCTTCAATGGTAATGGTAGAGCATAATCAGTTTATCCGATTCGTAAATTAAGTAACACTTAATAATGCTCAATTTAAAATCATTGTGTTTGGACTCAATTCCTCCGTGCGTGTCAAGCAGTTCTCAAAATGTGTGAAGGCATTCCAGATTTACCTCGAAGCGTTCTGGTTCTGTTTTAAAACAGAACTCAGCAATGACTCCAACTCGGGCCACTTGACTTCTAGAACGCTAGATATCTCAAGCAATTAAGGCATAGATTTATCGGGCCGCTAAAGCAAGACAGATGTGTCATCAAGCGAAATAAATTCCACGCTTTACAGCATACTTTAATAGGCTACTTACTTTACCCTACCTAAGCTAAATTGGAAGCTATTTGGTTAAATAAAGTGGAGTTTGCATAAAGGTGATAAGGTTGTGAATAAGAGGTGGATCTTCTTCTCTCTCTCCACAGGCACCATTTTGACCGTTTTTCTTTCCTTTTTTTCTTTTTAGACCGCACTACAACCGTAGGTGGTATTTGTCCACCATGTATAGCTTTCCTGGACTTTATTCAAGCATAGCCGGAAGTCCTACCGATCCTGTACGGTCCAGGTGGGATTAGGAGCTGTTTCGTGGTAAATACCTTTGCCACAACCACTAACATGCCTCCAGTTATTATTCAGCTATGGGTAATTTAAGTGACATATAGCCACCAGTTAGGCCTAGCTTTGGAAGGGCCAGATAAATAAAAAAGATTATAAATCTAAACAAAAAAAAAACGAAAAACAGACAATAGGATATCCTTACGTCTTTCAGGAGAAAAAAAAGGTCATCGTTGTAAAGCATACAGTGCTTCGAATCAATAGAATCGGTGAGAAGGAAACCGATGATTGAGGGATATGCTAATCTACCAAAGCCTAACAACCAATATCTTACCTTTGGAAGGAGCGGAAGTGTAGCTACTTAGGGAACACTTGGGGGTTAGGTTTTGGCACCTTTTCGATCACGGTCAATAAAGCTCTTAGTTGCGGAAGCTGGGCTTTAATGATATCGCAAACAAATCACAAAGTCAATCTTTTGAAGTAAATAAAAGCTTTTGAGGAAAGCGAAAGAATTGTTGTTTTATTTCCTTCTCATTGTGTTAATGTTAGTGTATTATAAGCATGTTAGTATTAAGTTATTAAAATTAAACAGTCTGGTAGAAAACACATGATAAGCAGGTAGGTATCTCACATTGTTATATTAATGTTAGTATATATGTGAGTTAGTAAAACGTGAATAAATTCTTGATTTTATTATTAAAACACGTTTATTTAAAATCCTTTTGTGATATATTATACGGAATGACCGTCTATTGTACGGCTGGGAATAAATGGATGCCTTTTAATTATGGTTTACCCTTGTAACTTCCACGTCATAGAACCTGTCCATCACTAATGGGGCGGTTGTGGGAACACCTGTGGTTTAAAGTGTACCGGATACAAAGAACAGCATGCCTCACACTCAGCAAACTCTTAACAAAATTGGCGATCGATAATATTTGAACGAAGAATTCATGACTTACAATACAGAAACCAACGGAAAATCTTTAAACATTGTTTTTGGAATAATGTGATATTTTAATGCCTAAGGTTAGAAGAATTGTTAGAGATAAAGAAAACTGTAACTAAATCTTAATGAACGAACAATCCCGCTGTGCAATGGACCGGCTATCAGAACAAAACTTACCAAAAGCAATTAAACTTTGCATGAGGCTTCAACCAGCAGTGTATCAAACCTAACGTCAATGTAGCCATTTTCGGATGTAATATGTACATTTCCATAGCAACCAAGCTCATTAAGCTTACGCTTTGTTGAATGTGTAAAAAAAACTAAGTTAAATATAGCTGTATATTTCAAACGGTATCGGCATTACGCGGATTATTTACACAGGTTTTGTAATGTGTCACCACTACCACTTAACCGCTTAAACAACTTTCCTCGGCGAACGGCAAAACACTTAAAATATCACCACATTACCAGGCCGGGGCGTAAATCCGTCACCGCTGTGTGCGCATATTTAGCTGAGCTTAGGTAGCAGCGAGGCTCACCAGCGACTACTTAATGAAGTTTGTAATTTCATAGTCGGTAAGCTCCCGCCACGTTGCCACCTCGGCGTTGTCCGTTATGGTGGTGGTGTTCCGCCGCATCTTGGAACCGTTCGAGCGTAGGACGAACTCTGCTGGATGAAGCAACAGAACATTATCAAATCATATGCCACCGGTTAGGAGTAACGTGTTATTGCATTACCTGTGACCTGCGTGCCGGAGGTATGCTCGAGATTTATTTGCCGCTGGGTACGCTTTTGAAACATGCCAAAAATCGCTTTCCTGTGAATGGGACCGGGAGGGGGGAGACAACAATGACACGATACGCAAGACACTCGGCCGCCCCGGATTTCACCCACTTACCGAAAGTTCTGCCCACTGACGCAGTACAGTATGAAGTTGATGCCGAAGTTCGTCATGAAAAATAGTTGACAACAGTTCTGCACCAGATAGATGTTCATGTTCGTATGCTCCGTCTGGGTGGAGATACAGAGAGGAGGAATGCACGTCATGTACGGTAAATCGGGTCAACGAAACAAACGATCGGGTTTCCAAGTAAAAGCTTTGAATTAATTAGAAAACGGGAAGCGTCCGTCTGCCTGTTTACCTTCCCTGCGGCACAGTATGGATTGATAACTAATTAGGACATGGTGGCATGGGCGTTTATCGCGGGGCAAAAATCTTGCTCCAATTGCCAAGTAACACATGCTAATTTACACTTCAAACGGGAATGTTAATGGAAAAACTTTGATCCGTTTTGCTTTGCCGAGGTTGTTTGTGCTTCCTTGTGTAGCTTACCTCCAGATAGATCTTCACCCGCACAATGTAGCTCGGCAGGTTGAGGCATACGAACACCGTGGACACGATAAGCAGCATTTTGGTGACCTTGATTTGGGAGTTTGCAACCCGGCTGCGACCTGCGAGAAATAACAATAGGAAACGGGGGGGAGAAAAAAAAACAAAAGTTTACGTTACGGCCGACATCCGAAGAATGTGACCCCCCCACACCGAAACTATCCATGCCCAAACTAACAACCGAACCGAACATTTCCCTTGCGGGTAGTACTCGTCCCCCAGCACCGAAAACACCCATACCATACTTACTGAGTAGCTGTATCTGCTGGACGGGCACGGTACCATTGCCGTAGAGCTGGTTGCTCGATATGTTCAGCTGTCGGCGGGATTCGCGCACGTTCGCTCCGTAACTATAAAACAGGAAGGATATGGGGATGTTTTGTATCATTCGGGGCACTGGAAACTAGCCCGCTTCTGCCCGTTTACATTCGTAAATGGAGGGCAATTCCGGCAAATGGCGTGTGCATTCTACGTACCTACGGGGTATCGTCATCGTACGTCTAATGCTCGCAAACTTCCACACCGTCAGGGCGGTGATCGTGTTCAGTACGACAATTATCGTGAACGGCACCACAAACACCAGTATGAAGTCGAGAAAGTTGAACATCGCGGCCTGATCCTGCAGATGGAACATTGGAAACGAGTAAGCAAACAACAATACAATGAGCGCCTCGTTGGTGGTTTGCTGCTGCTCTATAAGCCATGTAGTTATGCGACCAAAAATGCGTAGCATTTTTGCTGATTGCCAGTTGCTGAACCGATGCTTTTGGAGGGAAAAGTTTGCCATTTGGCCCTTTTTTTTTGTTGGGTTCGTTGGTTAGCGGAAACGATATTTGAATTACGAATGCATTTTTATGACATATTTAGCTTTCATTACACTTTCCCAGTACTGAGGCCACCGTGCTTCGTGTTCGTGCTAGCTTCATGCCCGTTTGAAGGTAGCGCAATATCACATTTCTAATGCGAACATGTTAACAAATGAATGGCTAGAGTTTGCGGAATGTTAGATAAACGTGCCATTTCATCATAAATACTAATGTACATTAGAACGTCAGCTCTTTTTTTTTGGGGGGCAACCAGACCGACATTCGAATTGGCGAATGACGAGAAGGGCGTAGGGATAATTACAGATGAAGTAGTCAATTCTAGTATACCATTTCATCTTCTGATCTGATGTTCATGAGTCTATACGATCTAAAGGATAACATAGGGAATAGATTAAGCAATAGCAATATGTTTCACTTTGTTTACCAGAATTTTGATGTTTTATTTTATGGCCAATAGTAGCTAATGGATTACTCAGTTGTATGATGAGATGTGTTATATAGTTGTTCGAAGAGATATAATTTTGTGTAACTGTATTTTATCAATATGATATTACTGATGATATTTTTTTTTTGTTCTTGTATGACGGCCTGGCCGTATTAGACTTAAGTTACCACGTAACAGGTCAGTCAGTCCATGCTAGGGGGGGACGGTCCGAATGGGACTCGAACCCCCGTCCGTGGTGTGAAGACCCGGCGCCGAACAACTCTCCCACCGGGCCGCCCCTACTGATGATATGTTTAGTAAATTTTAGATTAGTTTAGTAAATTTTAGATTATTTGCAAGTCTGTATACAAATATTGAGAAAAGAAAACTAAGATCAAACTTAGATTAGAGACACTTGTAAGAGAAAAAAGGAAGAATACTCAAGGTATCTGTCGTCTTTCGTGCAGTCTGGTAAAGTTAGTGCGTCATTCATTGATCCTGATGCTTGTAAGTGGTCAGTATTAGGTACAGTAGGTTCTAGCATTCTGGTAGTTATGTCTCTGAAACCATATTGGAGTTTGTGGTGCTGATCTAAAGTAGAAAATGAAGCAGAAATTCCCTAAATCTGATAAACCGATACCCTGTTAATCACCTAAAAATCCGGAAGAACTCTTTAAGAGATTCTAGGGATCTAGGCTTTAGAGGTACAGAGTAGGAAGCATCTGGAATTCGGTGAATGCTACCACTAACTGGACTATTGATTAACGTGGATACAACATACATGATGTTAATTTACTTTAGATGCCGTAAAGTCATTGGAAATATGGAGAAAAGTTCAATTGCTTCAACGATACGTTCGTCCTGTGGAAAGGCTGTATTGCAGTGTGAGATTTACTCTCTATTGAAGAGGAATGAAAGTCATTCCATGTCAACCCATGGACAAAATAGTGAATAATGTTTGCTTCATCTTCTTCTGATTCGCCACTACCTTGAGAAATCTTGGTCGATGTAGGGTCTTGGGACATTTCACAAAATGTATGGGATTAGACAGATTTGGTTGGTATTTTGTGTACGACTAGTCGTATACGATCATGTAATGACACCAGCTTTAACAGGACAGTCAAGTTTTGCAAATGGAGGAGCAATCCAGATAGAATTTCCTGCGACCGTTCGCATCGTATGAGACAGGTGCCTCTACTGTCTAAATTAATCTAAGGAAAACGTGTAAAAATCTTCAACTTCACTAAAGTACTTTGTATTAAGTTTTTAAATATGTTTTAAGACTTATTTTAAATTTTCATGGACAAAACTATTTTCTAATGGTATTCAGACAACTTAAAAACTTTAACCTGAATAAGAGATTATCAAGCAAATTTGTTCCACGGATAAAATGGTCCATGTACTAGGAGGAAAAGCTTCAACTTTTTCACGACGAATAGGATTTATTTACCCTTTTAAAAGGGAAATTCCTTTGCTCCTATAAGACCTCTTTCCCTTTTTTCATGACACAAGACAATGATTTACACCAACATTTGTAAATACCCGCACTAGAACGGCATGTCCAAATTTGATCATTTCAGTGTGCGACCCTTTGTTCGCCAGTTTGACACCGGATTAGTTATTTACTCCTGCCGCTTTCCTACAGAGAACATCTTTCCTACGGAACATTTAACTGCGGGTGAAAATGAATCTCTGACCCAACGGTCAGAAAGCGTTAAACACGAAGTTAAATTCTTTCGCATGAGAACAATTCGGCAAATAAACATCCCAACCCCCACATAACGGACGGCGAGGCTGGACGGACACAATGGATGCCGTTTGCTTTCGGTTCCGGGAACATTTCCTGTCCCGTGCCTGCCCAATGCTGCTTTGTTTGGCCCCGTCCACCGGAAGCAATTATTCTGCACGCCCCATGAACACAGTGTACAAACAGAATCCATCAGTGCTTTCGGAGTGCCCCGGCGAAAAACCCTTTTCGGTAAACAATTGCTCACCTACCTACACACGTTCGTTCGTACGTTTCGGGAAGGAACAACATGCGAGCAGCAGTTTCTTTTGTGTAAGAATGTGCCCGAAACAATGGAAAAGCCATTGCCATGCTGGCATGCACCGGAAGCACCACTAACATGGCCCAATGTACTGGGCATTCCAACACACGAAAAAAAAAAAAAAACGGAGAGAAGGATACAAACGATGAAGCCAATTGTCCTGGGCAGGTGACGTTGTTCACAGGTAGAGGGATGATGGGGATAGGAGCACGGGTACCCCACCGGTACTCACTTTGTACTCTTGCACTATATCGCAGATGGTGTCATTCATGGAGGTGGAGAACTGGGGCGAAGCGAAGAAAAATATCGGCAGACTGATGAAAATGCCAGCGATTGTCAGGGCGAAGATAACGATCTTTGCACGTCGCACCGTACACATGGTTTGGCGTTTCAGCGGATACAGTACGGCGATAAAGCGCTCCACGGTGAACGCGACCACAAACCAAACGGAGAGGAAGCAGCACAGCGAGCTGGAGAAGGTGAAAAACCGGCAGCACACCTCCTGGATGTAGATTTTCAGATCGACCAGATTGAGCCAGGCCACGAACTGGCCGATCAGGTAGAACGTGTCGCTCAGCCCGAGCGCCGCCAGATAGTAGGAGGAGGAAAGCTTCCGTAGCTTGGTTTTGAAAAACACCAGCACCGACAGTACGTTCCCGATGCTGCCGAACAGTACCAGTGCCGGTACGTAGTAGAAGTTGATCACGCTCAGCACTTCGGCGTAGTACACGAACGTTTGCTGGTCAAAATCCGGGAGTGCCGGCGATAGGGTGGTGTCCGGTACCGGGTGGACGGTTGTTTGCTGATACGGGACGGAAGACTCGTTCACTCCCAGCGGTAACCCAGCGGGCACACCGGCCGTTAGCGCGGTCGGTGGTAGCTCCACGTACGGGGCGTAAGATGTAGTCATCAGCAGCACGCCAACGGTCGGGACGCTCATTAGTAACGCCTTATCCGCGTTGAGTGAACCGTTCGCATCGTGCAGCGTACTGCCATTTTGGCGACCAGCCAGCAGTAACATCTGCTGACCGGGCCGCCCGTAATTGTAATCCTCTCGCAGGGCGGTCCCACTAAGATGATCCCCGGCGGCACTAAACATCGCTGTACTTGTTCGCACGCTAGACTTGCCCTTTCAGCAGTCAGTATAATCCGTGTGCACCATAGCAATGGAACCGTAAGCCTTAACATTCCTTATATCACTGGCACACGTTACCATCATCGGTACCATGGCTCGAAACTGCTGGTATTAGCACTACGCTACGCAAGCACATTTATTTGGATAACAATTTTTGCTCTTTTAATTTGCACTTCATCACACACCACAAGCAGAACCACACCAGAAAAAAGGGCTTTGTTTTGCTATTTTTGATTCCCTTTCGTCTTGTGTGCACTTAATTTTGAACTGGCCACAATGCCGACGGGTCGCTAAACACGTCCGGTTTCGATTGTGTTCCGCAAAATCGAACGAACAGCACTGGCACGCACGTTCACTGTACCCGATATCCGATAGTGGACTGGCGAACGTTGGCCAACGGACACTGCTATCCCAACATTCCAGCACCGCGATGAACTTCCGAACCGATCGTGCCGTCGAGGTTCATTCGTTTCAGTCACGCAACGAATAGCGAGAGTGGGGATAACACAACGCGATGTGCCGAGCTCCTTCGTGAAGGTTCGCGCGAGGAATAGCTTAAAGCAAACATGTCGTCAATTTCACGCACTTATCCTTTGCTGGGAAGTAGAGAAAGTGACACTTTAAAATACCAACAACGTTGTTGGCACACACGCTTTTCATCTGTTGCGATTTTATTTGGTTTTGCAACCGACACGCACACTTTAGGGAAAGGAATTCAATGAGATGGGCTTGTAGTGAGCTTGAAGTATTGTGACTTTTGTAATTAAAATTATTTCCATCACTAACACGTCCCACATTTACGGGATGTACATAATTTAATCCTATCTTTGTTTGAGGTTGAACGTTGGTACGACCGTGACAGTTAAAAGTCCACTTACCTCACATTCCACGCGTTCATCGAATTGGATTTTCGCGAATTCCACCCAGTCCACCCAATGTGGCTCGGTCGCGGGTACGCCTTCCATAACATCCATCAAGGAGTTGACAGATAATTTACAGTAACACGACTCCCATCGTATAAGCCTATCCGGCGCAGAAATACGTCAGCACCTTGAATTCCGGCCATCCTGTCGGATATGTGTGTGTGTGGAAGCCAAACACAACAACACGTACGCAGCAGGGAAATGTAGTAAAGGTCATTACTGGTAGAGATTATCACACCTCACCAAGGTACCGAACGCCAACAATCAGTGCTGATTGGTGTGAGCTGCCGAGCTTCAGAACCGGCAGGTGTTCTGTGTTGCAGTTTATTTATTTTTTTTAAAGCTCTTCCCTGGTCCTAGCTACTCTGGGTGGCGCGTTTATGCACCGGAAAGTCATTGAAAAGGTATTTCCTCTTCTGTGAGGTACACACGTTGAAGGCAGCCCGTTATGGGTGTGCCATAAAGCTACGCGTACGGAAGGGTCGCAAACGAAAGCCTCAACGCATTTCCGCATAATGGACGGACTGAATTAATGTGGCAAATAAAAGCGTGGTTTTAACCAGCATGGGAAATTGGTTTGCCCCTTATAGAGAACGAGAGAGAACGAGTGGGAAAAATCGGAATGCTTCACCATTGGAGCTACGGATGAAATGCATCAAGAACGGCGCTACGAAAGCCTAACCGATAATTAATAGTGTATGCATTTTACATTCGAAGTGGAAATTGTGGTCCATTCCTCCAAGGCTTTCGGGCGTACATTTTCAATTAATGCGTCCGTATCGAATGCAGGTGCGTGTTTGGGAATAGTAACACTGAAAGACGCAAAGAAATGGATGCTTTTGATGAACTTTCAATACCGTATCTGAATTTACAATTCACATTGCCTCTCGGTACACATTTACTAACCGAAATGGCATGAGAATAATTAATTACAATTGACAAACAAACAAATAAAAAACACAGAACCTAACGGGCCAAAATGGACATTAATAATCTGTCCAAAAGTACCGCCACCGTCAACGCGGTTCAAACGCCATGCAATGTATCCATTGGCCAGAGATTTATGTCCGCTCATATTACGTATCGAATGTTCAGATGTTATTTCAATCCAATGACCACACCCTTACGCAATGCGATTCGTGTTCCGAGACGAAAAGAACGAAGCAATGGAAGGAAACAATCACACTAAAGATGTACGCTCGGCAAGACACTTCACACGCAGCGCATATACATTCGTCAGAGCGTCTAAAGAGCGTGACAGAGCGGCAAGGTGTCACGTTTCCTGGATTGCTTTCCGCTATCATCGCTTGCATCATTTGCTAACGATAGCCGTGATTGGCATGTGTCAAATTAAGCCCTTTGGTGGACATACGGTGATGGTGGTGCCGATACCTTTGCCTTTTTAACGATTCCATCGTAGGTGGTGTAGAAATATTGAATGGACATGTTGTTGACTGATTGTGACATTTTAGTGCGGCTTTGAAAACTATCTGCTCGCATCAATCGAAATTATGTGCGCACGGTTCAGCTACCGGGCGTCTCCATCGAGAGCGACCAGGCGTCTCCATCAGCGGGCTGCACGTGTTTGCCCGTTTCGGTAATAAACAGGTGCGGGTTCTTATTCAGTGTTGCTTTTCTAATATTTTGTCTAATTGTAGTTTTATAAGGGATATTTTGTTGTAGGGAATTAGCATACAGAAATAAAAACATGTTTACTTGTTTTGGTTCTACTTTTGGGGTCTCCCCCTGTTTTTTGGTGGAATTGTTTGAAATTGTGAGTATATGGGCGCATAAAAACTAATTAAATTCAGTTGCTAAGTTCACTTGCATTATTCATTGCGTATATCAAAAGAAGCTGTTGCGCTACCCGAAGGACATGGCGTTCATTAATAGTTTGTTCCATCCCCTCTCTAATGGTTTTGATGAATTTTCGAAAATAACCGATTCATTATTTCATTCATTCGAGTTCATTTGTGGAGCATCCCCACTCCTCGTATTTTCAGAAACAAATATTCATAAATTTTCAAATTGTTTGATGTCAAACAGAAGACAGAAAAACTCCGGGATTATCGCTCCATTCAAACCATTTATAAGGGATTGTGGTTCGCTCATTGGAGCAGCAGTAAACATTCTGTATTGTTCGGCACATTTCCCGGAAAAATGTTAAGAGCTTCCAATTTCCTGTAAAATATTTTATGTGCTTTTCCAGCGTTTGATTTCTGCTTGAGCGTTCATTTAGAAACGGTCGTCGCAAAACGATAATGAACCGCAAAATTTCACAGCTGCATCGCTAGGAGTTTAGGAACCGTTCGCGTTAATTAATGGAAACTTAATTGGCTTCAGGTATATTCGCATAGAAACCCAAATCTAAATCCTAATTCCAGGAAAACTTGGTCGTACGACAATGCAGAAGTTGACAAAGAAATGGCGTTTTGTAGTGCTAAACCAAGTGATGAGCATTGTAGAGAGAACGCTGTGATTCAAAGTGATATTACTTATTTCGATTATACTAAAATGTTAGTTTGTCAGATAAAGTTAAATTTAATCCTTTCACTCTGAAAGTTAATAACCAAAACAATTGTTTCTTTCTCACCACCATTTTGCAATCACTTCTACCACGTTTGTTGGAATTTCGGTTTATTTATCGCTTTTATTTAAAAAAAGAAAATTATTGCTAATGATTGCTGTATGGACGGCACAAAATAAACCTCAACGGTTCATTTATGCTAGCCTATTTGTACGCTTGCTGATATGGATGGTTTCATTGTGCTGAAAAAATGAGAATATTTGTTAGAGTCCTCAAGCCAACCGAATGGCGTTAAAAATGCTACTCATGCATACACTCTGCTCCTACATGGACCGATAAACGTTATTGAGTGCACAGTGCAACAAGCACAATATATGATTGATTTTAAACGTAAACTGATACAACGAATGTATGTAACTGATGCTTAACAGCGGGACGGAATCAGTTCATCTATTAAACAACGTGTTTATGAGTTGTTTTTCTTTCTACTGCCAAGAGATTCAAAACAGAATACTGTACAATACGCACGAGATTAACTAGCTTGAGTCGATCCTTCCTTCGTTCGGGAATGTACCAATATGCAATATCTATCTAAATTCGGACGGAATGTACTCTACATGGAAAGGAAACCGGTACGACCGGTTTCGTCATTACGGTCGACGCTTAAAGTATGTTTCGTGTCCAAAACAATGTTACTGCTCCAATGAGCAAAAGGCTACCAAAGGCACTGTTTCTCAAACTACTCGCACCTGCATGGCAATCGGTAATGCGACGGGCGCGCATAAAGTTCGGTCCCAGGTAAGCGTCGAACCAGCGCTTGTCGGCGTCCACCTCACGCAGACCGCGAGTAGCGTCGGAAAAGATTAAATCGTGATACGGCGGCACTGAATAAAACATGCTGAAACTATAGACACGAAAAAGACAAAATTAATTATCTTTCACAATTTAAAAAGCCTCCATCAATAACGTACCTGAACTCGTCAGAGAATTTCCTTCCGTAGAACTGCTGTGCATAGGTGAACAGATTGATGTAGGCTTTCAGCTCGGTACCGTTGTATCCTTGTCCACCACGCGCCACAATAGCATTAGATTTTACCTTGCCCAGATTACACTTCTTATAGTCGTTCACTTCGGCCCTGGTTCCATCCGGGCAGAGGAGTTCGAAATCATCTGGCAACGCATCACGGGCCCACCATTCGCGCTTCTTGCCACCAGTATTCTCGATGACCGTTGTGTGCCGTACGAACGCAACATGACCTCCGCCCTCAACCAGACACCGGAATGCGCCCGAATTTCCATAGTAATCTTCCGACGCGTCACGGCGACAATACCGGAAGCTACTACCATGGCACAAGTCACACATATTGTCGTACGGTATGCCCGTGTTATACTCCTTGCTGATAGCGCCTGGTACGCACGATTTGGTGAAATATTCTGCCGCAGCTCGAATACTATCGCAACCGTACGGCCGGATCCATCCGTTCGAAATCAGATAAGCCATCGGATAAACCCATCCGGCAGCCGTGTTCATACCCGAATGGCACGTATTTTTACCCCGCAGATAGGTCAGCTCCGTATCCGGGTCTTCTTCCTTGGCCACAGCCACCACGTAGTACTCTGGCAGTCCCAGATCGTACACTTCCGACATAAACGGCATCAAATCGTAGCGTAAGCCAGCCGTATACACATCGCTAGCGTCGAGCACGGTCACATCAGCGGTGCCGGACTGAATGTGCTGCATGCAGGTAATGTGCGAATGTGCCTTCATGCACAGCATATCCGGCTTGATCAGTTGCGCCTTCAGAGCGGTGCGCATTTTGATACATTTTTCGTACTCCGCATCGGAGGTGACGCACAGCATCATCCTTCCGACCGGACAGGACCGTGTGTCGTAAATTTGCTCCAACGCTTTGCCCAGATAGTGCTGATAGTTTTGCTTATCGTCATCGATCGGTGCCAAATGGCGAGCTGCATCCTGGAACATCAGGTTCAACCGTCTGCCATATCGTTTCGACTCGAACAGATCGAATGATTCGTAAGGTTGTGATTCATTATTCATGAACTGCTCGGGTTCGGCATACGGTGAGTATGTCGTTGTCGACGTAGACGTGTACGGGTTTTGGTATGGCCGGTAACGATCATCTTGACGATCGTATCCTGGTCCAGTACCATTGTTAAAGCGTCTTTGCTTCGAAGCGTAGAGATTGACGGCTTTGGTGAAGAACTTTTTCAACCTTCGTCGATCAGACTTGGACGTGGCACTGGATACGACGAGTGCGTGCGATGGGACGTTTCCCCATTCACATTGACGATATTGCGAGATGGGTTGACGGGTACCGTCACGGCACAGTAACTCAAACTGATCAACGGTCACGCCAGGAATGAATCCACTGTCCACCATTTCCTCCACGGTTGTGTGCTTCAGGAAGGCAATATCGCCAGCCTCCACCAGACAACGGAAAGCACCCTCAAATCCAGCGTACGGATCGGTTGGAGTACATTTGCCTCCGGGCACTACACCCGTGCACAGTGAGCACAGTTTGTTGGAGTTATCGCCTATCGGGTTGTATTTATCGACCAGAGCATTCACAGCACACGAAGGCCCGAAGTAATCGGTTGCCGTTTTTACGATATTGTTGCAGTCAGTAATTGCCAGCCCACCGTCCCGTTGTAACTACGAAAAAGAAACCAATTGAAAAATATAGTATGATTATGCTACACAAAAAAACACAGCGTTACTTACGGTATGTATCGGAATGGTCCATCCTGCATGGCTGCCAACCCACGCAAAGCACGCTTTCTTGCCACGCAGATGTCGCAGATGGGTCACTTCGGGAAGTGAGCCTTTCTTCATCACCGCTACGGCATGATACTGTGTGAAGCCTCCATCGTAACCTTCTTGCATTAGCGGAATCAGCGAATGGAATCGTCCACCGCTAAACACTTCACCCGCATCGAGCGTCATTACGTCCGCTCTGCGCTCATTGATCAGTGCCATACACTCATCCTGGTCGTACCCATGATGACAGGAGATGTTCATGAAGAAATCATTAAACAAAGCCACATCTCGCTCGAGTGCCTTGGTAAAGTTTTGGCATTTGTACGTCTCCTCCTCGCTGGTTGCGCACCATACAATATTGCTCTTGGCTTCTCTTTCTTCTTCGACATAGTACTGACCTGAGAGGAGATAAAACAAAAAGGATAACGGCGTCAATAGTGACCCTAATGGAATTGTAATGATCCGCAGTTGTCTGCCTCCTGCGTAATCCCCTTTTTATGGTCATCGTTTTGTTTGTAAACATTATGGGTATCGGTATTTGGAAGTGTGTGTTGCAGCATAACCTGTCAAACCGTTGCCTACAGGTGCACACATCTTCGTATGCGTATGAATCACGCATTCCACATATTGATGCATACTGAGCAAATGGATTATGACCGAACAAGCCAAAACTGCTGCCGTTTGACAAAGAATTAACGATGACAAAAGCCACAGAAGAAAAGACGAATAACGAACACGTATGCTAGTGCCAATTAAAAGAGCATCTTTTGAAACCCACCTTAGAAAAGACACTGCTGACCAAGCCCCGAATCTTCCCAGCCTCACTTACCGGTACAGAGGGTGACAAAGCACAGCAAAGTTGCGCTTACGCACAACCAACGATTCACTTTCGCCATCGAACACGGTTTAACATAAAGCAGTGAACTTAAAACAGAAATTAAACATAAAACAAGAATGTTATGTTTGCGACCAAATGCACACGCCCATCGAAAATTGGGTTTGGTCTGACAAGTGACAGATTGATGCGTCGGCCCAAGGTGCTTACATGATGTTCAGCAATTCAGCACATCCGCGTCGTTGGAGGGCTGTGTAGATAATGTAAACATACAACAAAATCATCACTGAATCGACAACAATATATTGGAGACATAATGGGAGAACGTATCAACGGCTAAACAATTTTACTTTTCAACCAAAAAAGCGCTTGTGAAGGTTTCGTTTACGTTTCCCACAATGATTGAATTAAAATTCGCTTTCGATTGCTGGATGTTTCTGACAGCAGGCAAAATGTCACACCAGCTGTATACTGCACCGATTGGCAAAACATGCTTGTATTGTGTGCCTACCATGTGAAAAGTGTAGCAAAAGGCTCGGTTTTCGATAAGCAGTGAAACGAATGAGTGGAAAAGTTGCATTTCACTGACGGTGATGAGAATTTTCCAACTGCTCGTGTACAAACTGCTGGCCCGTGTAATCGATACCGTTAACAGATACTTTAACGTGCGACGGCTGCACTACATTCGGGAAGTGCTGGACATAAACATTGGCATCTTTGTGCACCAAATCAACGACCGAAGTGCAATGATGGCAAAACGTAAAGCTATTTACGCTTTCCGCCCGTTCGAGGTATGTGATGTCGATTATCGAAGCTCGCTTACCACCAACAGCAACAGGGTTGGTTCTGGCAAACGGTATCCGAAGGCCCGGAGCGGCCATCGAATTGTATGCAGCGATGCTTCGTTGTACTGCTACGGTGGATTCAACCCGAACAACACAGGACGAGATGGTAACAATGATCAGCGGGAAGAATTGTTCCTGTTTCACGAGCTGTGGAAGTATGACATGATACGCAAGGAGTGGACACTGCTATTGGATGTAAACAACGATTTGCCCGTAGAGCTGGCCTCGAATGCAATGCTGCTGTGTGGCGAAACGATCATGGTAAGATGTATTTTTAGATCAAAAGCTAAACCCCATCGCGATTAGGTGGTGGACAGTTGTTGTTTGTTCTTGGCTTCTCTTAACAATGCACCTTACTGTTACAGATTTTTGGCGGAACAGGATATCCGTTTGGTGTAACGTGCTCGAACGCACTGCGCGTTTGTCTACCACGCCGCAAACCGAAGGATCTGACAGAGGTGGAAGTGAAAGGTGATCCACCGCCACCCCAGTACGGGCAGGCTATTGTAATAAGTGACAATTTCCTGTACTCCATCGGCGGAACCAATGGATTCGATTACACTTTGGATGTTCATCGGTAGGTCGTAAAACTGCTACCGAATGATGGATGTTTAGTGGAAGAGATAACAACGATGGTTTCTGTTTCAGGTTACATCTTCCCACCAGAACCTGGGAATGTGCCTACGAGTGCAATCAAAACATACGCGAAGATCCATCGGGAAGATATAGGCACGAGTTGGCGTACGATGATTCTAAAATTTACGTAATTGGCGGAGGAACGAGTGATGCCGTTTTTATACTATCCAATATTCCCGTGTATGATATGAAAGCGAACAAGTGGGAATACCTGCTAACGAAACCAGATCCATTGGCCAACTCGCCGGGCATACCAACTGCCCGGAAGTGCCACTCGTGTGTACAAATCCGCACGGATCAGGGCGTTGAAGTGATTGTAGCGGGAGGATATGACGGTGTGAATTACTATAGCGACATTTGGAAGCTAAGCCTCGCCACCATGCAGTGGAAGCGAATGCAGAAATCGAACTTACCGTATCCACTGTTCTTTCACGATGCGGCTGTAACGAGCGACGGTTGTATGCACATTTTCGGTGGCATCAAGTACAGCAATAACACGAGCGTTCGTACGAACACGCTCTATAAGATGTGGACTACGATACCGCGGTTAAGTGTGATCGCCTGGGAAGCGCTATTGCATTACATTCCAAGCCTGCCCAGCAGAAGGCCGGAAGAACTGTTGGAAGCTGGAATTCCGCGCCAGTTTGTTGAGCGGGTTCACGAATGAGTGCTTAGTGCCTGTGGATTTCATTTTTGTTTCTGTATTATATGACCCTTGCCTCCCCACGGGGAATCGTGTTTTTTTTTTTTCAGCTGAATGTATCCACTCCTCGGAAAATAAAGAAGGGGGTTAAAGAGTCTCTATCATAGGCTCTGTTTGAAATCTTAAGCGAACAGTGAAATAAAAAGTATGACATGGAGCGCTGGAGCTCAGTGGAAATTTGAAAATCGATGTTTTTTGGAGTGACTCGTAGATTTCTAGTGTTTATAACTTGCCATGATGGCAAGCAAATGGACAAGCAGGGTGGTATTTCGGAATGGTTGTACCAAGCTACTTCGGTTGAGCTGTGATGAATTCATATGGATTTCATTATAAATTAAATTTATGAATTCGTCCTCCTACGCATTTATAACAAAAATCAATACCCCAACGATGTTCACTATCAGTCGAAAGTGAATTTGAAATGGTTCAGCTCCTATGATTCATGCAGCATTTTCACCGGGTGGAATTGACATTTGATGAACGCCCGCCCGAAGCAGACCGAAGTTTGGCAACACAGCTCGGTAGTCGCTGTCATTTCCCTGTACCATTTGACTTTTGTGTGCGAGATGAACAAGATCACGCTTTGATTCTCGAAGAATTGCGCCGCGTGTGAAGTGAAAAAAGCCGTGAAAAATGTATATATTTCAAGTAATTTGATAATAGCCCGGTCCGCTGAAGGCGTATCATATTGTTCTAACACCATCAATAACGCCACAAACGTTCGGGAATCGGAGCTGATAGTAGTTGGCGACATTTCCACGCTAAGCCCACGAAACTCAGGATAACCCAGATCAAAGGATATAGCCGCGTTTTCCGGTTTTTACATAATTGCGCTTCGGAACATCATAATACTGCAGTGTGGTCATCTCGCCGCGCTGGTAGCATAAAATACCGATTGCCAAAATCATCATCATCATCATAAACAGCATCAGCAACAGCATGGACGCAATAGAGGAACGCAAGGTTTACCGTCTGGTGCTGACCGGAGGTGAGTACGGAAAGTGAAAAATATTTGAACAGAAAAAAAAGAAAACGGAGCAGAGAAAAAAAAAACACAACACAGACTATTTAAATATAGCTTTCGGAACATGTGCTTCTGGGTTTTCCTAGGGAATGTAGCACACCCTTCCCTCTGGGAAATATACACACATGCATGTACGCAAACACATACACCCATGCACCTGCGGTGTGTGAGGGGAGCTATTTCCGGCGTGCGCGCTCTCAGATGTATCTCTCACGATGGATCCTGTTGGCCGCTTACCGAGTTTGTTCAAGGTTAAGGCCGTAACAGGCTTGTGGGCTTCTGATAGCCCAGTAATTTTGATTTCCTGCTAGTGGGGGAAATGCATCCGTGCCTACGCCAAAAACCGTTTCCCACCCGCCGTTTCCACGGTTCGCCATGCATAACTAATTACATTAGAACGGTCCTTGCAAGCATGCATTTGTTTAGTCACATGTTGATTTCGCTGACGGTGTTTTTTCTCTCTCTCTTTCTTCCTCCCGTCACGTCTCCATCAATCACGTGTGGCGCAGGACCGTGTGGTGGCAAAACAACCGGTCAATCGAGGCTGTGTACGTTTTTCGAGAACCTCGGATGGAAGGTAAGTAGTATCGCAGCGGTGCTTAGTTACGAGCATTTTTTTGTTTTTTTGTCGTCGCTACATTACCTGTGACATTTTTGTTTGGAAGAGTCTCAATTCATCCCGATAGCCCCAATTGGGAGACAGCCATCATTTGATCCTTTGATCACTAAATTAGAATATTGTTTTTATGATCTTGTTTTTAACCTAATTGAAAGTATCATAAATCGCGCAGATCGCCAATACTTAAAGATCGCCCTATAATCGATTGTTGTCCATCCATTAAAGTAACTTGTTTTATTCGTTTTCAATAGACCGTAATGGGACAATGCGTAATTCATGTCGATGGGGCGTAGTTCGATTAATTTCAAAGCAGATTGATCGTAGCATGCCATACTAAGTTCAAGTTCGATAAGCCTCTTTGAATGTTGTTGCGTTGTTTAAAGTTGCTTGTTACCGTTAATTGGATAGTTGGTTTGTTTGATCTATTTTCGTTTATCCATTGGTTTGTTTGCTGTTTGAGTGTACTTATTTCCATTTCGCTTTTAGAACGTTATAACGAGAGACATTTTTGTGCGAGATATATATTTTTAGAACGCCTTTACAAATTTGCAAGACTCCATCTCGGACATGTCCACCATGTTTGTTCGTATTCAAACAGTCACATTCATTAGAACACCATTTCCAATTTCGTTTAAAAAGGATCAAATAGTGTTTCTCTCTATAGAATGGTTTTGTTCCATTTCTTTTTTAATTTTTGCAGGTTTTTCGCGTGCCTGAAACGGCCACAATCCTACTCAGGTACGGTTTAGAGACGTATCCATTTCTATGACAAAGCTTCCGCTGCTACCCCTTTAAACTAAGCCTTAAACACACGAAAACTGAGCTTGTTCATGCCTTTACGAGTAAATCTATTTGCTGGCTAGCTTTCATTACTGTATCGAATTCATACGGATATTCCCATTGTACTCGAGTTAAATTAAACTGTTAGCAAAATCAAACAACACACACTCATCTAGCCTTGGCGAAGTTTGTTTTTTTTTTTTTTTTATTTCTTCGCCCTAATGCCGCCAACAAGTGTGCAAGTCATTTCAGTTAAATAGTATATCGTAATAGATTGATTTGGTTTTAAAAAAAAAAAATCTAGCAGTTAGTTGTTAAAGTCCGCTACTAGCGCAGCAGCCAGTCTTGAGCAAAGTAATTCAATGCAGCCGTTTTTTATTTAAATATTCAATACAAAATCGATTGATCGTCTCCGTATTATGTTCTCGTTTTACAGCGGTGGTATCAAGTTCGCCGATTTGGTTGCCGAAGAAGGTAAGAATAGCAATTGCTTTGAATGTTATTACTAAAGAAAATGATATGTTCCAAACGTGTGCCGTAGTACGGATAGCGCCACAGCTTTCGCTTTTTTTTCTAAACGAACGGTTCATTTCACTTTCATTTATTAGTTTGTAACACGATAAGAACGTTGGAAATTAAGCTTAATTGTTGGGTAAATCATTAGATGCGGCAGCAACGTTGTACGCTCATACCATGCTCGTAAGGATTAAGACGCAGTCCCGTCCCGCAAGAAAGGACAAATTTATTGAAAAGACTCATCCGTTACGTTAGTTTTAAAAAACTTGGCATAGGGAAACTTTTAATGGCCAGAAAGGGAGTTACTGCCATGCAAAGGTTGAAGGGATCACGATAATGAACAAGTTTCTAACCGCAATAATTCAAAGGTCACGCGATACAGTTTGACAGCCGGCTGTCCATTTTCATCCAATCCAACCCGGTGAGTGCTGGTTTCATTAGAGCGGATGGGGGGGAAATTAGGAAAGAATCAACAACCAAGAATGAAGTTCAGAAAAGGAAGAAGAAAAAAAAAGAAATATCAAACCTCCATCCTTGTTATATTACATTCAAAAACTTCGATTGATCGATGGAGATTTAATGGGCGACATAATAAGGTAAGCAAAGCCGCGGCTTTCATGCATATCAAACGCGCTGGTTAAAAGCAAAACGTTAGGGATAGCAAACTCACAACATCATTATCATGGCAAACTGGTGCACCAATCCCGCCTCCTTTACTACTACCTTGTATGCGGATATGACCGTTGACATACAAGCGCACACATAGCTATACACAAACACCCCAAAAAACTGTGTGATGTATACGTACGCTTTTGATAGCAACATCCCACTAACGCAGCTACTTGTTTTACACATCAGATCGAAGCAAAAAGAAAACACACGAGACCGGCACCACATCCAACGGCACCGTTTCCGCCCCGAAGCCGGCCGTCTTTAAGGATGGCGTCCCGGAGCATAGCGTTATTGATATTGACAAAATTACAACATGTCCCCGGTGTATGGCCGCCGCCGTCGGGAGAGTTGGTGATGGTGAGTTTAAATGCGCGCTGGTAGTTTGTGTTTCCGCGAAACAAAAAGCTCACACACACACAGAGCACTCAGGAAAACCACCAACAGCCCCCACGCCCATCCCAGCGAAAGGGATGTCCCCTTGTGTATGTTAGAGTCCGCGTGTGTTGTGTCGCTCTGTTTCCTTCCTAGCGCCCTACATTCATACCGCAATGCCGCGTATCCCTTCTCATCACTGCTTGTGCGCCTTGTTATCATCGTGCGAACGTTGCCTTTGTCATAGTCATCGTCAGCGAGCCACCAAACATGCACACTCACAGCGGTGCAGGGACGTATGGCCTCCATCGATGTCTAATTGATCTTTCCCTTTGCCTCTTCCGTGCTGCAGTAGATGCATTCTAATGGTACCCGCTTTGTCATTAGTCATCGTTTGCAGAGGCTCTATTGGTGCATGATGCAGTGTGCCTATCGGATGCCTCCCATTGACTTTGATCGGCGCTACTTGCGTGTAGAGCGAAGAGGAGACTTTCATTTCATAATATTCTAATATGCCTTTCCGCTGTTGTGTGCCACTAAATGTGCATTGCTTTAAATGATTTGCATACGTTCGCTACTAACTGAATCGATCGTGTATTGCATTCCCGATCACTATATTGCATATTAATAATTATTGACTATATACACATCATCCCATGAACTGGAAAATACGTTAAACGCTCACGTCAGCGTTGTCCTATTAGGCGTTTAAGTGCTGTGTGATGCACGTGCTGTCGCCGTATGTATGCCCCAAGCAAGCAGTGTCGCAAGCAGTATGCAATCAATTGATTTCGATGCAAACGTCAAACAATTGTTCAATTATTGCCAATATCAGCTGAGAATGCACCAGCGCGTAGCAATATGGTGGAATCAATTTTACTTTCATTCCGCTTGTGCATCACATCATGGTGGGTGGGGAGCTCTGGGGGTGGATGTTGTTATGGTCAGTGTTATCAGAAAGCTAGCGTCAATTCTTACTGAAGCGCAGATCCAAACGCTCAGCTGAGCAAAACACACTACTACCATCCACCACCGTGATAAACGGACCACCGGATTTCAAAGCCAAGGCAAAACGTGATAACTGCAACCAAGCTCAACCGGTTATAAGTACACGTGGTGGTGCGCACAGTCGCGTCGCGATCGTCTACAACGCCAACGCCGTTTGCGATGGCCAGGGATCTTTGTTTGTATTGGCCATGGGTTTCGGCTTACGCAGCATCACCATCACGAGGAGGACGTCCTCCTGATTGTCTTCCTTCCTTACTCACTCTCTCTCGCTTTTCCTCTCTGTCTGTATTGTTGCCTACTTTAAACCGAAGTGTGCCAGTTCGAACCGAGTTCAGTGGGAAGCTATTATTTACGTCACAATCCGCACCACCGTGTACATGACTTCTAGCTGTACAGCGTTGTTGTGGAGTGTTGCGGAAGTGTTCTGCTTTCTTTCTTCTTTTCTTCATCCCTAGACTGTTATCATTTAAGCTGTGTGTGTAGCAATGGTGTCTGATTGTGCCAAGAAGGGGGTCTCTTCTAATCGTGCTAAACCGTTTGGCACTAACGCTCTCGGTGTTGCAATAAATGTATGACCCCCACAATGCAAGGACAAACAGGGCCGCCGGTCTGAAGGTGTTGTGTTGTGTAATCGACGAGACGACGTCACTAGAACGCGCGTTACTTTCATTGGCAGATGAGCAGTGTCGAGCGTCGCTAGAATGGCAATTGGCAACGCTTTCGTCACCAGATTGAGCATGTGACCACCAGCCCCGAACCGGCGCGGGTAAAGAGTTGCTCCCGTTCAACTAATTCGATGGTGGTTTATTGTGTGTTTTCTTATTTAACTATCGAAGAGAAGATTGTCGAAATGATTTTTATCTGAAGCGACATTGCTTATCAGTTGGCCGCTTTGAGTAAGATTGATTATTATCATCTGGCACGGTTCCGTTTGAATTAAGAATACAGATTATCATACTGCTGTACGAAGGATCTTTCTTTTGTGGGGTAGACGATGGCATGGCTTAATGTAGAATTTCAACCATCCTCATCAATCAGTCTGCAAAGTTATATCAGCCCGGCGAAACGACGACGTGTAAATGTGTGAATCGCAAAAGGAAAAAAACAAGAAGAAAGACCTCCTACAGTTGACAAGTTGGCAATTATCATGCCCCACCGTGTGATGCGCATTCGCTCACGATACCGGACCAACTCATCACCCTCTCTGCCCATCGCCCGCCCTCATGCAAGTGGATCTAGGTTTGTCTTTCAGTTTCATCTTTGCACTTTGTCAAATCACCTCGAAGTACCTTGTCCGTGCAAATCGGACGTTTCGAGAAAAAGATGAGATCGTTGTTTATTTGCCTTCTACTATATTTACATTCCAATTGTTTTGCTCTTTTTTCCCCATTTTTCATTTAACGCCGGTCGGGTCCGTAGTTCATCGTGCCAGTCCGGGGTACGCTCTGTTGAGCGAAAATGTATCGATCCTGACTCGATCTGTTTGTTTTGTTGATCGTTCTATATTTAAAAGAACCTCGATACGATCTCTCGGAAGATGGCTCAACTCGGATGTGGCGTGGTTTTGCGGGAAAACTGTTGTCTTGGTGGAAAATGTTTCCGCAGCAAAAAAACGTGGGAATTGGTGCGAAAAATCACCTTATCGTAGATTGATTAGCAGCCATCAATGTTGGGACATGCGTTCAAGATTGTTTGCCAAACATTATCGTTGTAAAGCAATAACTACTGGCCCCCGCATGTGGGGTGCGATAGCGTTTGAGAGGTGTACGAGATGGTACTGATTAGTACAATGTGCAGTGAAGGGCATAATAGGACGTGTATAGGGGTAGTTATTTGCAGATAGTGGCTCATACCATTCGTCATTAACATTAAATTAACAAACGCTTTAGCGATATAATCAGCTGACGCGAATTAGTGCGCGCGCTATACATCATCATACCTCATCATTGGCTGTTTTCCAACGTTCGCGATCGTTTTATCGTGTTTTTTCGTTGTTGTTGTTCCCGTTTGTTAACAATCGCATTCAAGTGTATTAGCAAACAAATTGTATCCTATTTTTATCTGATCGTTTATCGATTCCTCCGCACAGTGTACAAGTTTCAGGAAAACTTGCTTCGAACGATGATACAGATCGAAAACACGTACTTTGAACTGGGGAGGACGAGCAACAAAAATTGCTTGATCATATGCGATCGTGGTTTCATGGATGCCAGTGCATGTAAGTATATTGATACCGACCTTTGCTGCAGACCGAAGGCTCTTCCATTACTGACATTCACTCATGTTCCGGCATCCGTTTAGATATCTCCAAAGAAAAATGGGATCGCATGATGCGTTCGAACAACTGGAATCCGGTTGAGTTGCGTGATAATCGTTACAATCAGATCATCCACATGGTGTCGGCCGCAAACGGTGCGGAACAGTTCTACGCGACGGAGGAACACTCGTGCCGATCGGAGGGCGTTACGCTGGCACGCGAGCTCGACTACAAGGCGGCATCCGCATGGATCGGCCATCCGTACTTCGACGTGATCGACAACTCTACCGACTTTGAGAACAAAGTGAACCGCATGATCGAGTGCGTGTGCCAGAAGCTCGGCATCGATATTGGCGATCGGTTATCGATCACCTCGCGGAAAGTCAAATTCTTGGGTAATTCGTTGGGCCTCTTATGTTATGTGTGCGGGAAGAGGATGGAGTAGATGGAGCAAATAAGTAATTGAATGCATTATTCATTTTTCCTGTTCCAGTTTCTGGTCCTATGCCCGCGGATACGGCCTTCCCGGCATTCCAGGACTTCGAGGTGGTGCATCATTATTTGCAGTGCGCTGGACCCCGCGTACAGGCGCGTTTGCGCAAGCGAGGACAGAATGGGCGCTGGAGCTACATCCACACGATACGCCGGCCCCAGCAGCACGGCCAATCGATTGAGGTGCGAACGCAGCTATCGCACCGTGACTATCTGAACATGCTAACGCAGCAGGATGATGCGCACTTTACCATCTTCAAGAAACGGCGCTGCTTCCTGGTCAACAATCAGTACTTCCAGATGGATATCTACAAAGAACCGAGTCATCCACGGTGAGTGAGCTTGACCAACGCCTTGCGCCATGTTTTATTGGATTTCCAAAACAATATATTCCCGTACGGGTGGTTTCTTGTTCGCAGATGCAAAGGGCTGATTCTGCTGGAGACGTACACCTCGCTGACGGGCGATAAGTTGAAGGCAATTTTGCCGAAGTTCTTAAACATCGTAAAGGAAGTCACCGGCCAGCCAGATTACTCGATGTTCAATCTGTCACTGCGGGAGGACTGGAACAATACGAAGAAGTTCTGCTATTCGCTGCACGGTAAGAATACCTGCTGTCATCGAACGGCCGACAGTACCACCACCAATACGAACACTACATCCACCACCACTCCCACCATTGCTACTGCCACCGCTACTACTGATACGGGCGTAGATAAAGCCGGTGAAGAAGATATGAGTGCTACCGACGACGAGTAGGATCGCCACGATCCCCCAGACTAACGACTTAGCGGCTTAGTTCCATTTCCATTTATCCCCTGTTTACCGAGTAGAGAGAGAGAGAGAGAAAGAGGACAGTGAACCTTTCGAAACCTAGAAAGAATGTGTAGTGTTTGAACCGTTTTTGCATCTGTTTTGGTATCCTTAACGTTTCCATTTGATTGTCGCGTGGTTACTGACACTGTTTACTAACCACTAACATGTTGTTTTGCTATGTGTCTCCCGATGTGGTCTTCGTTCATTGCCGTCCA